>LYUA01000007.1:1334836-1353228 GCA_002093875.1 Calopteryx splendens
GATTGATAATATCCAGGTCATATTGCATTAACTTTTGTAAATCAGGAGTGTTGAATGCAGAGTAACACAGGGCCGTGTCACCCGCAAATGAAGTTAGTTCACCCTATAACCAATGACATTTTCAGATCCGCTTTCTTCTTTGTCCACACGTGTATGCTATCATAAAATCATTCTGATTTTTTTCTTTATGGTACGAATCCTTGGTTATATCTCGTAGATTTTGTGGATTACGTTGCACACTTACGTTGCTCACTCGTTAAACTTCGCTGTTTTGCCGCGTCATAGCAAATTACCGTTTCTATTCCTTGACGAGAATGAAAGTAAAGTGATTCGTTTATATAAACTCAGTAAACGTTGCTTTAAGGGTTCAGAACATCATGTTAGAACATATCTCCACAACACCATGTAGCTGAACACTCGCAAATCAGATCCATGTGAAAAATTAATTTGCCGACTATCATATTAACCAGCGTTTTGTCCAGTGAAATAGCCCAACCACTCATTACTCAGGAAAAATTCACGCATGGGCATACGTCCCTTACCGCCGTTCTCTTTCGGGATGGACAAAAACAAAAAATCTTGATTTTAGGTTATTTCAGGAAACTTACTCCTTTTTACTAACTTCTTCAAACTACTTTCATTCTTCTTCCGCCTGTGTCACATTGTTTCTTACATGCTCTTCTGTTCCTGATGCTTCTAATATTCCTTGCCTTGAGAGTCTCCTCGACCACATTCACCCATGAATTTCTCGGTATACCCTTTCCTCTGATACCATTTACTCATTTCTCATAAATCTATATGGTGATTTGACTCCCATCTATTCTCCCAACATAACCAAACCATCGAAGCACACTTCATTTTTGTCTACTGTTAGTGCATATAATCCACTTTTTTCATTACCATCGAATTCCTCGCCAAGGATCTCCTATTTTTACCACAATCACCACAAAAGTGGCCCCGTACCCATTTCTTCTACATATAGGTATTCTTATCCTGACGTACCCAGGTTTCACTCGCATGCATCAACGTAGGGAAAAGTACACTTTTATTCGCTGCCATTTTTGCAGCCTTACACAAACATTAATTTTTTTCATTCCCCACATATTAAAAATATCCCTCCTGCCGGCCATTTTATCGTACCATCGTTTACAAGCATTCTCCCAAGGTGTACAAAATAATTCACCTGTTCAATCATTTCGCCGCTTACACTCATGTTGCAGTCGTTCTTCTTTTTCTCCTTATCAAACACAATCACTTTCGCTCAGAAATATGTACTCTCAATTTCATTCTCTATGTTACCTAACCTGATGAAACGCTTGTGGACTCAGTAGATACTATGAGCTCTCAGCAAGCATTCTATACCGTCGGCATTGTAAAGAGCGCGTTCATACATTTCCAAACATTACACATACAATGCTCATGCAACTATCTCTCACACATTTATTCATGATCACATTGAAAAGTCACGGTGGCATTACGCATCTTACCACCTTGCTTTAGGTATATCAAATTCACACCTGACCTCCCGAAGTATGCCTGCGTGACAAACGTAAGCCTCTGGCAAACTTCCTTCCCGGCTACGATTTTTCCATGCCTTCTCCGGTTGGGGGTTCAGCTGAAACAAAGTTACTCAGGTTTTGTTCTTTCGTGTCCCAGTGCCGTTTTTTAGTCACTAGGTGTCACACTCCCTCCATTCTCCTACACTGGGGTAAACTGCGTTAGGTAGGTACAGAGTGGAGTATGGCGGTTACCTCGCAGGTGGTTTTTTTCACTTCAACACTTGTCTTACTATTTTCATCCATCTCTTTATTAGTATTCCATAACTTCTCATTCACTCTATATCGACTCAAAACCCACAAAAACTTTCCTCAATTTACCTGTCGTGTGCGTTTTCCATATAAGCAAATGTGCAATAAAATTTCTTTCTCACATGCATGCATTTCTAATGTAGGTTTTTGCCAAAGTGCAAACAGATGAATCCGTAAATCCCCTACCAGGTATAAAACCACACTGAACTCCCAGATTTTGTCCCACGTTACCTTAAGTACTCTTTCAATTAACACTTTACCGATCACTTTCTCCAGTAAATGCACAAGATCTGTTGCTCTGTGATTCTTATTTTTATCTCAATCCCCTTCCCGTAATGCAATCATTGCGTCCTTCCCGTCGATTGGTACGAATACATTTTCCATACATAAGTGAAAGATTTTGCACACATACTTAAAAATTTCGCCAAATATGCCATCTACGCCTGCTGCTTCTTTCCACCCTTCAACATTCTCACCACTGTTTCGATCTCATTTTCACTTGCAATGCCAACCTCCCTGCATTCAGTATAACCACCTAATGCATTTGACTCAAATTCATACTACACACAATTATTATAAAAATTATCCATAGACTTCCTTCCGATGAGATCCAACTCTGCATCCATCCCAGGAATTATCACCACTGTAATTATTTATTATATTCATTCATTTAGCATCTCCTTGCTCTGTCGTTTTACCCTTTTTCAAAATAGGCTCATATTTCCTTCAAAATATAAATCCATATGAGAATACCGATAATGGAGCTGGATGCTATTGTGGCGTTCTATGACAGTGACCTCTTGCATATCCCACGACAGAATTAAAGAATATTTATAATATTTTTTCACGCACCATGATTTGATAATTTTCCGTACCTAAAACGGCTGGATTTGCCATTGCGAAACTAGGATCAATCTTTGTCCCAATGCCCACCATCTATATTTTTCACTGCATCATGCTTTTGATTACTCAGCCATTTCGCGAGATTAGTAAAGTAATAAATAATATTATTATTAATAATCAATTCTCTCTCTTATGTACTTATATGTCAATGTTTTTACTTTCGGTTATCTAAAAGGAAAATTTTAACCATCAAAATAATTTCTTGAAATCGTCACACTGTGTCATTTTTGACTTGCGGACGCTTGTGGTGGATTTTTGTTCCTGGTAAGCCTTGTCTTGACATTGCTCTTTTTTTAACGACCAGGATTTACACAACACTCATCTCCCACCTTAAGTTAGCAGTCGGACTCACCAAGCTAACCCAGTCGGATGCTGCTAGTATTCAAATGGTAAGTGCTTTTATGGCCATATCATGCTGCGTCCTTTCTCTTGTTAGAGCAATCTAGAGGAAATAAATTTTATACCTGCCCCTGGTCTAAATATACCAAGGAACCTGGAAATAATTTAGAGTGAGGCAATTCCAGGTATACGTAATCGCAAAAACACCGCCAAGGTCGAGGGTGATGGACTAATTCACCGTTAACGGCTGATCGGTCACGAGTTAATACCCCCGCCCAGCAAATCTCCTCGTCGATCGTGAAAGGAAAGGAAGAGAAAGTGGAATATTTTTATCTTGGGGTGTTTATCTTGAGAGGGGGTCTATACTCTGCTGCCGTTCTTTAATTGCATTGGCGGGAGTCTCACCTTTATCTTTGCCCACCGTCGAACACGCGAACGTTACTCTTAATACCATCCAAGGCGGAGAAATTTGCATGTGCCTAAGAGAGAAACGGACAGCATTCAGTTCGTAGGTAACGAAAGCGACGGTGGGCTAGTTCAAACGGCTGCCTACCTGAAAGTTGGCGTGATCAAGTTTCATGGAATCCGAAATCACCCGAAAAATTAACGCCTGGCGAAATTAATTTCATTAATCATTTTTTTATTAAATATCAAAGAAACGCAAGATTCCACGGAACAATGTGGTGTTTTGTGGAATCATACGTTTTATTTTCATGTAAACGTAAATATAGTAAACTCCCGTGAATTAAAGCCAGAATCATCAGAATTTATCAATATAATTAATTGAAAGGAACTTCGAAAATTCTAGAAAATTTTATCTCCCACATTGTGAAAATATCATGTCAGTTAGTAGTATTTGGGTTTTATCTTTTGCCACTTTGGATCATTTATTTAATATAAACCAATTTGGGATATTTCATGATTATGTGGTGGAATTAGACCCTAATGGCATATTAAGGGTGGAGGGGTTCATCTAAGTACTTTACCATGTATCTCTTATGGAAATTCCCGTCTCCCCATTCCCCCATTCTTGGTCTTGTGGGAAGAGGACGAGCGCAAATTGTGAGCTTCGGAGATTTGGGCATGGGGAATAAAGGAAAAAATAATTCGAAAAGAGAGGAAAGCTTACGAGAAAGTCTTACACACGTGGTGGAGGAAGGGAGGAAGTTATTAGTTGAAATTTGAAATAGGAAGATAAGGTGGCACTGAGAGGTAAGTGGGGTGCTGAAAGTTTGTGACAGAAGGAAAGGATGTAGGAGGAGTAGGAAGACAAGAGGCTATTTGGACGGCATGAAGGAGGGTAGAAAGTATGCCGAACTGAAGGAGAAAAAATGTTCGGCAAGCAAAGTATAGGCTGGGAGAATATATTCAGAAGCCCACAACTATGAGTAACTAACGAGTTTTCTGGGGCAGTCCAAAATGTACCTATAATCGGTAGATTGCTTGCAATGATGAAATCTCCCATTCCCATTTTATCTAAATCCCACGCATAGTAAAATTACATTTAAAAGACACTATTCGTTCCTATGAAGATGTGGCCGAACCTAACGATAGCATAGATCGATGCCCATGAAGAATTATACAAGTTCTCTCGGCTTCGCGTGATAAAAGGAACTCAACTCGAAGATTGCCGTTCCCTGCTTAAATAGTAACTATTAAATTCTGCAGCGTAATGGAGAATTTTCATGCTTAACTCCTCTAATTATCACCAAATTATATTTTGGAATAATTTCGACAGTAGCGTAAACATTTTGCGATTACCAGTGTCTTAGTTATCCCGTGGGAGGCTTGGGGGATTAAATTTAACATCAAAGGTCAACCGGAAGGTTTTGAAGGAGGTCACCTATTTCATCTAGCCGCGATGCAAGCATTGCGGTAAGTGGTTCCCAAAAGGAACTACGTATGCACAATCGGCAGGGCTTGACATCTTGAAAAAGTAACATAATTCAAAAATCTGTGTAACAATATTGTATGTATTTTTATTCCCCTCCTTGTATCAGCTTACCTCATCAAGCTGATCAAAGGCCCAATAGATTCATCTTTGAGCCTATAAACCGTTGATATATTAAAAACAGAGATTTAATTTGTGCGGAGCTATGATTTCGAATTAGAAGCCACCAGAAATGGAATAATTGCTGCCGGGTACCGACTGTTACAGAAGCTAGTGCATAGACCCCCTAGAAGTGATTTTCGGGCATGGGAGTATTTTGCATCAATATTCCGATCCCCCTAACGTGGAATTATTAAACCGCACTACTAATTCGTTGGTTGGGACTTTTTTGTGTGGTGCCTTGAGTCGTGTAAAAAAAGCCTCCAGCCTCTTTCTCGTCTCTCATCCTCCTCGAATTTATACGCTTCCTCCCTTATATAGATAACTTTTAGCGATTGAAGAAAAAATCCCAGCAATCCCAGCAGTCTTATTCATTACACGTTCGTGGTTAACGCCAGATGGACGATTTGCTCCTATTCCTACCTATAGGACTAAGTCTACGAGAAGACTATTGAATACCTCGCGCGTTAAGTTTCGTAATTAGTCTCATTGATGCTCAGGATTATGGAATTTTTGCCTTTTAAGACACACGCCCAACAAACGAGAGGGGAAGGTGGAGCCTCATTTCAAAATATGGCACTGATTTTTGGCCTCTCCCGTACGCTTCAGTAGCTTTTCTATGGACCAAAGAAGATATGCTACACATTTGGTATAAGGTTGCTTAAAAAAAAGAAATGTAATAGATATGTTTTTTTTTCACGGGGGCCATCGAGCGTCTGCGATCCACGTTCTTTCTCTATCCGAATATTTCCCGTGGAAAGTGAGATTTGTGCCCTCCTGGGCATGGAGGAGTCTCAAGAGCGCTCGTGATTATTTTGTTTTGAAATGCTAGCTGGGTTGCTGCCATTGTTTAATTACGGTGGCGTGCGACTTCGCGGGAATGGGAACGAGCTTTTTCTCCGAGGAGGTGATCGTCGGTGTTCCAATCCTTCGAATGCCTCTCCACCTCTCCTCTTACCCTTTCCCACATTCCGATGGAACCGAGTCCTTTCGTCCCGTCTGGGCATTTGGAAGAACTGTTTACCCAAAGAGCCTTCAAGGAAGGCCAAATGGTTCCTCTTTTGTTTTTGGCGGCGAGGAGAGAAGGAGTCAATTTTTTTTGGGACAGTGCTTTAAATAAATGTTAACCTTCAATGCGTTCGTTGCGTAAAACGTACTCCCGCCGTCGTTATTCACCCCTAAATACCCAGTTCGCAAATTGTTCACGAAATTTATTTTTTTCATACCGTAGGAATTGCAGACGTAACGCGTGGGACGCACCGACGGCTTTCGGTGACGCTGGCCGTGAACTCCCGCACCGTGAAGTGAGATCGTGGATGTCCCCAATTACGTTTTTTTTCTTACTGGGTTGACTGAAAACGTATCGGTATGTCCTTACCATTTCGGGTAGGAGATGCTGTTTTTGAGCCATCATCAGTGTTTCAATCCGAAGAATGGTTGACTGCAAGTCTTCGATTCTTCCCTTTCAAATGCTATCTCCCTTGCGCGGCTTGTTGAGGTTCCCTGCCGGTTTGTTAAGCGTGGGATTCAAATTCTTCTGTTTCAAATATATACGTCAAATACGATAATATTCGTTGTTTTCCGGACGATAATATGCAATTTCGGACGCATTGGTTTGCGTTTTCACAGGGCGAGTACGCGGACAAAGGCCTCCCAAATGACCAAAACAGACGAATCTTCAAATTGTGCATCGCCATGTACACTTTGAATGCCTCGTTTGTCCCTCATCGGAGTCCGTTAATATTTAAAAAGCAAACTTTGATAAAATAACGGTTTTGAAGTTGATAGGACCCGGGACTTATTGTAGTCTTGTGCCTTTTCGAAGGCTTGCGGGCTATTGTTTAGATTTGGGGATGGATGCCAATGTATGGTCGTGCGAGTCTATTTTCGAACAGATTTTTGAAAATCGGTAATTATTTTTACATTGGCCATGCCCATAGATTTTATTATTTTATGAGACAAATAAAATAAAGTGACTTATGATCTGAATAAGAAGGTCTTACTTTGTGGAACATTTCCGTCTTATAAATTAGCACAATTTTATTTATTCCACAGGTTTTATTTTGAACAAAAGAAGAATGCACGCAACCGGTTTTCTCCGCTAAGATAAAATCAGGTAAAATTTACTAAACTGTACTCATAAAGAAGATATCGACTATCAATATTTCTGATGATAGCTTAGCAGCTGAAACCGGTCGTGTGCATTCTTCTTTTGTTCAAAATAAAACCTGTGGAAGACAAAAAGTCGTGTTCATTTAAATAATGGATTTACTTGCATAATGTCTTATAGTTTCAATTCACCGTTTTCTTGTGATGGGCTAAGTCTGGCGTGACTTCTGCTTCAGCGGTTGTTCTGATGAAAGGCGATCGAAATCAATCCAAAAGTTACCGAATCCCGTCATGAGTCGGGATAATGTGTCACCACCCTGAAATGCTGTTCTGGCGTCGAGTTTGCAAAATCACCTCAGTCGTCGGAGCACCTTGACAACCTAAGTACTTTCACTACTGATTAGCTTCATTGTTAGCTTTCAGGGAGGTTATTCCGTAAGCTGATTGGAACATCTTTGAAGATTGCATAAGCATGTTGGTTGCACGCCGAAATCGTGTGCCACCCATTGCAAAGGCACTCTTCCCAAAGTTCGAGTTGACGCGGCTTTTCATTCTTAATTGTGCCCTATCATAGGCGCCATTCAATCAATTAATTTTCCTGCTGCATTGAGTATGAATGCCAGCCTCTTTTGAAAACGTACCATTAGCAGAGGCATTTCAAAATTGCCGCACAACCAATTGCATCAATACGTGAGGGGTTACGGTATAATTATGGACCGAGTGTCCCAGAGCAGTGCTAGCATTTGGAAGTATGTACCTATTAGATTACACAAGTGAAAATTTTTCGCAGAATTCCAGAATGATGTCTCAATCATTACTACTCCAAGAAAATGAATGCAGTGTTTGTGTGTTTCATTATGAGTCCTAATCGACTTTATTTTCTTCCTGTACTTTACATTTTCTTTATTTAAATAAAATATCTTTTGACCCCCAAGTCAGCACTGAAAATAATCATCATCATCGATTCAAATTATTGGGTTTCGGTCGATTCAGCTTTATAAAAATGCTATGGCTATTGCTTTATATTACTTATCTCAAATTTCCAATCAATTCAAATCATTCAAATTTTCAGATCCATTGCTAAGAAGAATAATTCCATTTCTCATATCTTTAAATATAAACTCGGTTCATAGCTACGCCAGCGATACCATAGTTTTTAGAAAAATGATCTCTTTGAAACCCTTGTGAGATTAACTTATGTGCCATACCGAAATTTTAAGCTATCAGCATATGCGTGACCTTTATTTTTAGCTAAAATTACTAGGTTCATTACACTGTCAATTATGATCTTAAAACGGAGTACTGAATGTGAACATTTATGGGTTAGTTAAGTGAAATACCAATTTCTTGCATTCTCCTACTATTTCTTACCTTAGTTTTTCACTTGATAACTAAGAGACGTTTAACAACGGCTAGATACTACTTTAACTATGGTCAATAAGGCCAAGATTTGGTTTGAAAAGTATTTTCTGTAATTTTATACGAAACGAACTCGTGATATTTAAGAATGAGGAAGCTTATAAAAAATTTTTAAATAAACATTATATTGATGCCTTACATTTATTAAAATTCCAGAAATGGTTTTTCTCGGTTGTAGCAGAATAATTTAGTGTTGGTCATTTTTTTTCTGAGATGCAATACTAGCGGAAATGATATTTGGGAATTGATGAATAATTTATGATTTAATAATAACCGTCCTAAAGAACCTTATGCTATCTCCATATAATACACTAAAATTTAATTTCCAAAAATTGAAATTACCGATCAAAAGATCTGTAATGATCCTTCATCTGCGATTATCCATAATGTCCACCGTAGTCCGTCGTAATTTTATATCCCTCCATCTGGACTGAAAATCCTAAGAAAAACACCGCATCAAATCCGTGGCCATAAAAATATCCCGTCCTATGCTCTCGTAATTTCAGCCACAGGGCACGAGGCATTGCGTAACGGATTTTTTTTCTTAAAAATTTTTATAGCCGCCTTTCTTTCACCATGCCTGTCGGCCCAACTTTCTCGCAGGGGTGGCAAGGAGGGAGAGGAAAAAAAATTTGGGGTACGAAAAGATTTGAAAGATGAAACCCCACTGGTTAATTTCACTCCTCCAACTTCCGGAAAGTTGCCTCCTATAGCGGCGACGACGGATTCCTCCACTGCAGATGCTCACGAGCGGTCCCCGTCGTGCCCCGCGCCCGTTTGGATCCGGGAGCGTGCGAGGTAGTTTGGAAATGATGAAAGGAAAAATAAAAGAATCCAGTTCCCTTAACAAGCGAGGCGAGAATCCGCGTCTCTAGTCCCCGCTCTCTCCGAAATCCCTTCCGTTTATCTCACTCTCGCCACTTCCCCCTTCTTCCTCCTTCCTTTCGCAACGCTTCCTAGCGCAGTTTCTTCGTTCGAGCCCAGTTTCCTTTAATTCAGTGAGGTTTCACGTTGCATTTATAGGCATCCCGTCCTCGTTCCAGCATCACTTTTGCCCCCTTGTGGATTCTCCCCGGGTACAAAATTTCTTGCTCTCCGCGAAGAAGCGTCTCTTGGAAAATAATTTCATGCCTTTTGTGTTTGTATACGTTTATCAGTGAGGTTCATCATCGAGGTGGACGGGCGATAGGAAAGTAAAAATTAATTGAGAAGGCTTCGGTTTCGCCAACTTCGACTGCGAAGGAACGGGAAAGAATTTAGTACCTGCACACTTCCGACACACTTCTATCACTCTGCTGGCATGCTTGGCAACATCGAATTGTTTTCTCTTTCGTAGTTTTCCTCTCACTAGAAAACTTCCTAATTTCTCTGGTTCTCACGTCGATGACTTTCCGCGTTTACACATTTTAAAGATTTTTCAATAGGCATCTAGGAATTTTTTGAATGCGTAATGTGTAGATTATTTTGCATCCCCGGCAAAGGGTTATCTGTGGTAGAAGGTGATGGAAAAAAAATTCTCGTTAAGTCTCGTCCTGCGGAATAGAAGATTCCTTCTATCTACCCCTCCCCTTTTGTAAAATTTTAAATCACAAATTCTTGGGCATCTGTGTGGAGAAGATATAGAGAGATAGAGAGAATGTGAGCTGTCGAAGGCCGTGAGCGAAGGGAGAATGTGTCGCATGTACCTAAGGGGGGGGGGGAAGAGGAAGGATGGGAACGAATTTTTTGGACGGCACGAGGGCAAGCAGATTTTATGAAGAACCGGGGAACGAAGTGATATATCTATAGAGGGCAAACTAGTGGAAGTCCTCGCGTTGGGTGATACGTGATGTGCGTTGCGGACCGTCCAAAACCTATCTTTGATAGGTCGATTGCCTTTAATAACGATGATGACGCGTCTGTGACAAGCTGGGTGGCGGTAGAGACTCGAAAGAGTCCCGCAAAGTGGAGACGTTTCCCTCTCTCCCTCCCTCCGCCCCCAGGCGATCCTCTCCGTCGCTTCTCTCCTACACTCTCTACGCGCACCCAGCACGTCTCACAGGGATTCATCGTTCATTATTACGCTCTGCTCAACGACGTGAGAGACACTTGGCATATTTTCCTTCCTTCCCTTGGTACATACACATAGGCAGGCTGCCTTTTTTCCTCGCCTTTTTGGAATCCCTCAACCCACCGTCCCACCGACTTTCTCCCTCCTTTGTTTGTCTGCGCTCAAAGCTTCAAAACGTATTTTCCTCCGCGAGACCGTGAGTATGAGCCTTGAGGATGCCCATCCTCAAGTGGTCCGTCCGTCCGTAGGGCGACGTTGGGGTGGGGGGCACCTCTGGTTATATGGGCACCGTCGGGTTGGGTGGAGAGGGAGATGCTGCCTGGTGGGTTGAAAAAAAACAAACAAATGGATGAGTCGTCGGCCACCGCGGGATCAAAGCGCGGGCGAACTTGGACGGGTCACCTGATTTATATATTTGTCAAGTTATCTTGAATCTCGTTCCAAGCCGGTAAGCTTTGAAGCAGGTTGGATTTATTCCATGCGCGGTAAAAATCGTTTGCGGTGGTGAACAAACCGGAATCGGCGATAGGGGTGCATTTTACATTTTCGCCTTCCCTGGTGGGACTCTATCTATGCTAGATTCTTAGATAGGAATATATTATTTTGTTTTTGCTTAATAAAACAAGACTCTCCTCGTGCGAACATCGGCTTGAAACGAAAAAGAAATGCATCCCCGTTTAGGTATGCATCTTTTCTAGAGGTATTTTTTCATTAGGTATATGTGCTGCTTAGTTATGATGCGCCATGACTTAGTGAACTCTTCAGAACCTTGTGTTTTGGTTACTTCCGGCTTCAGATAAAAATGATATATTTTATTTTATTCGCTATTTTATCCTATTTTTTTCCAGTACCAGCAAAGAGGAGTTTCTATATTCCTTTTTTGTTATTCTTAATGTGCTTTGAAACTATAAATAGTTTATTATTCGCCACCTGGAGTTGTCCCTATGTAGAGTACCTACCGTTTTTACCCAGCGCATCAGCGAAATCAGGGCACCCCGTAAAGATTATAAGGCGTTGCTTCACGTCCGCTGGTCAGTCCTTCAGACCAAGAGTCATGGTATATGGAAGTGAAATAGAATGCATGGATGAAGGGAGGAGAGAACTCCAGCTCTGGCCTTATCTTCCTCACGGCAAAGAAGCAAAAGGGCTATCGTTTTACGACCCATCCGGCGGCCCAAGGATTTGACGGGAAAATTATTCCGACTCGAGTTTTTCCGTCATTTGCCCTTGACATCTACAAGATGACTACCATTATTTCTACAATCGGTATACATGATGGATCAGCCACAGTAATCAACACGAAGGTCGGTTTGGTAGGTGAGGGTAGAGCTCTCGTAGTAGGTACTAAGCCCAACGGTGTGTGAAATTTAAATATCAAGGTAGAAGGGCCAGTTCCTTTCCAGGCACCGCCTGTGATATCCCAGGATCATCTGGTACCAGAAAAATAGTACACAGCTTGGTTGAAGCTGAGGCGTCTTCCGGAATCGAACCTAGGCCGGTTAGTAGCTCAGCGCTCTATCCACTGGACTACCGCGCCCCATACCTACATAACCTTCGTAAAAATAGAAATATGGGGTTTCCGGTGTCTCATCATAATTTACTCATTTTTGAAACTGGATAATTTATATTTATGGATAATAAGTTGCTCTTTGGTTTGTATATAAGAACGGAACTTTGTTTATCAGTTTACTCTCATGAATCACTGGGGGTTGGAAAACAGCAGAAAATTTCTTAATGGAAAATAGAGCGATTTCATTTGTCAGGAAGCATTTCCAATTACTCCAACGGGAGCTTTTTGGATCTCCTCATTCTCTCCCATACGGCCTGCAATCACATATCCCACACACCCTTCGCCTTGTAGATCAGACTGATACGTGTTGTTATAGCTCACCTGGTTCGTGTGAAATTCACGCATTCAGGGTGTGGTGGCCAGTGCTTTCCTTGTGCCGCCGTAGAATCCCCATAAGGTTCTGGTTTCCATAGCCCATAGCTTGGGCTTGGGTTCATCTATCGGACGATATTCAGGAGCATCACCCAGATTTTAGTTGGATGATGACGACCTTCGATTCATAGTCGAAACGATTTACAATTCCGAAATGGTAGGGCTTAGCGTACGTGATAGAAAAGTACAGTTGTTTCCGACGAATTATGAGAGGCAGGATGCTCTAGATAGAGGCTTTCGAGTGCCAACCGTAGGGTGGTAGAATAAAAACCAGCTGATAGATACGTTTATAGATAGATTCATTGGTCGTAGACCAAATATACATTTTCATAGACATCGTTACCCTAAAGAGCGAAAGTTGATGAAACATAAGATAGCAAATAATAAAAGATTAAGCAAATTTTCAGACGACGACTTTACACAGAATTTGAACGGTTACATAAAATTACATTTTGGATTTCACAACATGGTTTTTATGTGATACCTGTGGATACCGTCAGATTAAGTTGTGGCTGTATGATTTTCTGAATACTAGATTTTTCCTAGGCACCGTTCGTGTTACAGGGAAAAGATCCAGAACTTCCATGCTGTAATTGACATGATGAAATGCGTAGTCATGCGTGAAGGATAATACATCCTGATCCCTGGATCTCCCACATCAGAAAATCAGATTGTTTATGGACAACTGAAGAATAGTATCACAGTGGAAAATTTAGATTTTTAGTGACATGGTGACCATTTAACCTCGAAATTATTGATGTTAATATAATCGAGCATCTTCATATAATTTTGGATTGGTCCGTCTCCTTTCTAAGTAAAAACGGTTTGACTTTAAGAAATGCGGTAAATTGCGCTGGTTTTCTGCAAGTTGGGAGTTCCCTGTTAAACGTTTTGATTTCCATATATACCCGGGTTCATACCCAGGAGACAATTTTATTTTTCCTTAAGGTTTCATGCGATTTTCTGTTATCCATTTTTCACTTGATTCTTCCATTCATAAAAATACGTAAATGGGAACCGATTTCCTTCCTTTTTTCGTCATTCGAATAATAAAAGTCTTATCTATCTTACTATTAGAATGCTTTTACACTATGCGGTCGATTATTCCAAAAATTGATGCAATTTGATTGCAAGATTGATTTTGAAATATATAGGATATTTTGTACTATTCCTTGCGTTGCTAAGGCGACCTTTACTCTTGCCTCCGATTCAGTTACTGCCAATTATACTTTTAAAAAGGAGAAAGGATAGCTTTATTCATTTATTTCTTTTGTTAAGTATCGAAATCATTGGGCTGGCAATAAAACTTATATGAATATCTACGTAAATATTAACGTTTAAATACTAGGTAAATACTTGTAAGGCAAGCATTGATAACTTTATTCAATGCAATTGTATTTCAAATTCAATGTGTGAGTGTACACCATCTTACGTATTAACGTAGTAAGAGGAATAGTTATAAGTACACTTAAACGAAAATACCCGTCTCTGATTCAAATTGATATCTATTAAGCATCCATGTAAAAATAAAAACGTATTTGTTTTCGTTGATGTGTTAAGTTGTGGAGTGACGAGTCTCAAAAATCTTATTCATGATTGACACAGTAAAATCATTCTGTGTTTTATTGGGTGCAAAATCTGAAAAATTACGGAAGCATATGCGAAATAATCATTAACTCGGAATTGTACGGTGTTGAAATTTAGGTTATAAAAGCCACTTTTTCAACCTAAATGAGGATGCCGTTGAAGCTCAAAACTTACTATGGGCCAAAGAAAAGTTGCCATAGAGAAAAAATAGACATAGGTCGAGTGAAGATTTTAGGCTTCGGGAACGGACAGAAACACAGAAGCGCATAGGATGAGGACACGTCGGGATGAGGACAGGTGGAAAGAAGAACCAGAATAATATATACTAAAGCGGTTCTGCTGTTACACCCCTTATCTTTATCAATCTACCAGGGTATTTAAATTTACTCATTTTTTTCAGTAAAGTAATTATCGTTTCTGGCAATGGCTTAGAGACAAGTATGGACGATGTCCCCACTTTGTTTGACTTTCTGCCCTCCCATTTATGAGATACGCAGCAAAAAAATGCTAATCATGGGTGAGTAAAAAAGTGATCATAATTATTTTTAATTGACAAAACACAAATTCATATCAATGAAATTGCTTAATCGCTTTTTCAACATAATCCCCAAATAGTCCCGTAGTAATTTTGTCTTTTCTGATAACTCGATCCCTGTCAGAAACAATTACCAGCGTACTCGCATATTGAGGTCGGCCGGAGCGAGCTGCACCTGTGGCACTTGAGTTTTCTTTGCCAACCAGCTTTGCTTCTTGTTATGATAGACTAATTTCCCCGTACTGCTTTTGAATTCTTCGATGAATATCGACTGGTTTTTCATCTGCGCTACTCAATAAACGTGTCACTTCACGCTGTTCGTCTTTCGTGTAATTGTAATCCTTGTTGTTGTCTGCTGGCATCACAGTGCATGCGATGGTTGGCGTACCCGGGAGAGCCGTAATATGTATGATTGAAGAGACCACGCCTCAGTACCATAGCAGATCTCAACCTGGTTAAAATGTTTGAGATCATATTAAGGTTATTTATTTCTTTTACTTAACCTCATATATGGGTTCGCCGTTCTTTTGAAAAAGTGTTAGCGTAGCTTTTATTGAGAGTTGGTTCTTCCTCTAATTCCTCCACCAGTGGCGTATCCTGTGGGGGTTTTGGGTGTTAAACCCCTCTTCCCCGGAGTCAAAAATGTATTTTCAACAATAGTCGAGGTTTTGGGAGGCATAATAATAGCAAAATGACAGGCATAATGAAATCACGTAATGGAAAAACTAAAAAACTCTTTCGAATAAAAATAAACAAATCTTCTGTACCAGAGGAGATGCCAGGAAGAGTATCCAAAGATCTCACGCAAGACGTTGCACTGTCCCTCGAAAATATATATTCTAAGTCGATTTTCGAAGGCATTTCTCCCCAGGTTGGATGGCACCTATGGTTACCCCGATCTTCAAAGGGGGAAATTAACAACCTCATCTGCCGACCAATCTAGTTAACTTCTCTGTACTGTAAAACTAGTGCACATCATTGTAAGCAATCTCATAAAAGTTCTCGGCAATCTAAGATTTATATCTAGGATCCAGCACGATTTTAGAGAAGACATCATAGGGAGCCAAATTGGGTCTTTTTATTCACAACATTCTAAAATCAGGAGAAAAGGACAAACAGGAGGACGCAATATTCCCCGACTTTCTTACCGTTCGCACACAAAGGGTAGTATTAAAAAGGCTCGAGTTCCAACTGTGTGCAAGTAATTTCTGGCTTCCCTCGGGGTAAGCGTTGTAGGAACTTTAATTTTCCTTGCATAAATGAATCAGTTCAAGAACAAAAAGGAGCTTTAAGCTATCTCCGACGATACCGCCTTTTATGGGGAAATAACGTTCCAAACTGACCGCGAAATACTTTCAAGCGATTTACAAAGTATTTACGAATGGTGTGAGAAATATAGTACACATAAAAAGGAGAACAGGTGAATAAACTTACAATTATGCACTCGTAGACGTTCCAATTTGCTCCGCTGACCATGTGAAGCCCTTAAGCGTCGCAATTACAACGGATCTTGCTTGGGAAAATAACATCCATAACATATTCGGGGCCACCTTGAAGAAGCTAGAATTTATAAGGCGCGTAGTAGAGTAATATGAAAATGAAAAAGTGAAAGAGACATGCTATATTTCGTTAGTTAGACCGCACATAGAACATGCTGCGAGCATATGAGACCCATCTAAAAAACGTCGATTCAAGAACTAAACGGAACACAGAGGAAGGGAATAAGACTCGTTAAGAACTGTAATGGGGGGCCCCAAAGGGTCACACGATTAAACGTGATTTTGAATTGTATTCACTAGAGAATCGAAGACTCAAAGTTTGGTTTAACTTATTAAAAAGGCAAGCACAATCGTGTGATTGTGCTTCCAGCGTGGAGGAAGTGGCCCTACCCTTACACTACATTCATACAAGTGGAACATTAATGATAACATTAGAGAAAAAGCCTGTCGAACCGATAGATTTAGGATAATTGTTTTCCTCTCGCACGATCTACGACAACAGCACGAGGAGATGAAAACACGAGCAAGCATATTCATGCCTTCCCTCCCTTTACAGGCCACTTTCTCCTTACCTTTTATTGACGGCCGGGGTCCTAATACACCCGTCACAAGCCCTTGGGACGACTTGTGATGCTTTATGAGATAAGGGAGTTCATAATGGTGCATGCAAGAAAGAGAATTTAATTTATTTAAGCATTCATGAAGTTTTCTCTCGATACCATAGTGCCGGATACGAATTAACCTGGTCGTTCCTAGATGAAACCCTCCCGAAGTCCTTTCCCACCTGCGCCAGATCCTACTCTTCTTACACCTAATTTATTTTTTTTGGGCATTTCCGAAATGGTTTTGTTAAGCCAGGCAAGTGGGTGAAAATTACACTAGAAAAAGAAGAAGAATGTTGTGTGACAGGGATACAAACTAGAGACCTTCCGATTACGAGTCGGACGATTCGGAGACTGATTTACATCACCTAAAGCTATGAAACTCTATTTGGAAGAGTATAAGATCATTAATTGCAAAGCCAAGGGTCCCAGTCAATTTCTGATCAATTATTTAATGTTGTTTTTACCCTTTGATATCTGTGAAATTTTCTTAAAATAGATATTTGGGTGAGTGAACCCTCCCATCTTTCTTTTTCTCTCGTCCCATTTTTGTGAGACTACCCTTGGTTATCGTTACATCGTAGTATTAAAGTTCAGTCTCATTGTTATAAGGGATATATTCATTGGAAATTTTTATTTTGACGATGGTGAAAATCGCTGAGTAGCTGCGATACAATAACGATTGAATGATTGCGGACGATTTCGTGATGCTTTTATGTCCGCTTCATAAAATATTAAAAAAAATCAAGTATGGATTGTCTGGTTGAAATAACTTGCTTCGCATTCCCACGAAAACTGTTATTGCACACCATCCGAATTTCAATCTTGTTTTATCCAAATGTCATGAATCTCCGCAAAGGATATCCCCAAATTATTGCATTTATAGAAAACGATCAGACTAGCCCGTCACTTTGTGGAAATTCTGACTTCTGGAAATTAAGTGCGTAGTCATTTTCGCAACTTTTTTTTATTTCGACCATCAGGCTGCAAGGTATAAATGTTCTCTCACACGCACCAGAGTTCGGCGTTCATGCGCTGAAACCTGGTGTAAATTTCCAAGCAGTAATGTTTACTAAGTAAACATCAATTCGTTTAAACGAACGTGGCCTGTCCTCTTGAATCGGACAACTTGCCGATGTCACGCCAGTTGAATTGTCGAAACAACTTCATTCATTTCCTTACCTTATTTTTTTCATTTTTGCTGCCGTCACACAACATTTTCCGCGCGAGCACAGCCCCATGAGAGATCTATGCGCCTATCCCATCAGGCTGGAGGACCAGGGGCTGAAAAAAAATGACCCATTACCCCCTTCCCCCGTTGCCCGGCTTCGTGACTTTATGAGGCCGACTCGCAGATGTATCTCCCGGCCCGTCTCCTCTCTCACAAATGAAAAAAAGAAAACAAAGGCGATAAATCAATCAATCAAAGGATCTCAGCAGTCCTTCGCCTTTTCTCCTGAACGCGGAAGAGCCGAGCGGTGAAAGAAAGCACACGCGGAAAGCACGGCGTGGAGTCCGTTTTGGAGACGGCGGTTTGGGGGGGGGGGGG
>LYUA01000007.1:1422668-1433556 GCA_002093875.1 Calopteryx splendens
AGAGAGGGGGGGGGTGTTAAGGGGGTCAGCCCTCGGTGGAAGCGAAGCATGCAGTAACAGTGGAGGTCGGTTGGCCGCCCCCATCATAGGCTCATGCGTCCGTGCGTATTATAAGTGCGCGCGTCGAGTTCATGTCCCTCGTCCGTGCTTATGAGCGCCCCAGAAAACCCATAATTTGATTCACGTTCCGCGGGGATAATGAGGGATTTTCGAAGGATTATTCCGAGGCCGAAGAGGGAAATTTAAAAAAGAAAAACATTTTGACTTTGGATGCATGAAAAAATAAATAAATCCGTACTGGTTAAAGGTTGATTTCTAATGGGGGCAGAGGTTCTAAAAATAGGGGACTGGGGTACCGTTCGGTAGACGGCTCAAAAAAATGCATCATTATAATAAGGCTTAATTACTATCCAATTGCCAAAAAAACGAAAGGAATCAAAGTACCTACCGTGTTGCAAAAAATTAAATACCCTGCGTGTATTATTTGAGATGTATCGTTTCGTGGAATGGACCTGAATAACGGGTGTATATGATGAGTGCTCAAAAGTGTGCAAATGCACAAAATAGGTTGAGGACCACGCTTCTAATGCATCATCAAAGTTGTATTGCGTTACCCAAATTTTCCAATATCCTTATACCTCAGATTGGGACTTTTTTGTCAACTTCATATTTGAATCGATAAACGTCTTCTCATGTCAGCCGCTCCATCAGCGCTCGTTATTTTGTTTGAGACTTCTTTCGAGTCGGGTGAGTATGATGAGAAAGAATTGACTTACCATATCCTTTTCATGCAGTTCCACTCGAAATGATGCCGATTGTATTCGAGCTTATTACCATCAATTAGGCAATCTTCCTGTCATCCCAAAAATTCAGGTTTTTTAAAATTACATCCGAAAAAATTTAAGGTAACTTCCGTGTCTTCGTAAAATGTAATTCGTTGGATATTTTTTTAAAAAATATATTAAAAACCTAAATCTTTTGGAGGGATTTGAAACGCAAAATTAATTAATGCTTTTAAAATTAAGAATCATTTAAGTTCATTTTTGAATTTTTCCCTAAAAAGTACCTTGGGAGCAGAAGTATAAGAAATTTCAGGTCTCTCGTGCTATCGTGGCGCGAAGAAAATTATCGTCGTGATTTATATGTAATATGTTTGGTTTGTGAAGGTAGTGCACTCAAGGTTTTTCTGAAATTGCTAGATTCATTGACTCACGCATTTCATCATTCGCAGCGTCGCCTTTAGTTTTTATAGGGAGCGTAGAGAATATAGCTCTCGGACTGGAAAGATAAATTTTAAGGAATACTCAGTGCGGGCGATGAAGTAGAACACGTCGCAGACGGACCACTTTAATTTTAGCGTTTAGGTATAATTCCCATTTGCTTAAAATGTTTCACATTTGAGGACAATTTTATTAAAGGCTTGGGTGACCCATTTTTGTAATTAATAATATTAAATCAACGTCGTAGTTATTGCTTGAAACGAAAAACATGAGAATGAACATTTTTGTTCAATGATGGGAGAGGAACTCATCTACACTAAGTAAAAACAAATATGATAAGGATGGTTAAGTAATATGCGGAATCTTTTAGCAGCTATTTTGGGTGGAAATTGGTCAATAGCAAAACATGGGAATAAGCATGGAGTGAAAATCTTATGAGGCATTTGATACCTTCATCGGTCTTTTATATCATTCATCCATTTTATTTTCATAACATCTTGGTGCTGGTTTGGGTCACGCACGCTTCTAAGGACATTCTCACACAAATCAGTGCATTATTTCAAGTGGGCAATAAATGCTTGCGATAAGTAGCTGAAAACGCGCTATCCCTTCCATGGGTTCTATCACCTGACGTAAGAATCCATCAACATGAGTAACCTATGAAACAATCTCTCCGTGAGGTTTGCTAATAAGAACATGCACCGCTACGCATCGAACACAGCACGGATGTGGCCCAACTTGGGCTTCGCGTGTTGATAGTGGTGGAAAGGCTGGAGAAAGCTGTTTGCGGGATGCGTGGGAAAAGAATAATCTCTATTCAGTGCGGTCACTTTCCGAATAAATGCAAATAATGCCTCCAGTTTTAAAACGCTCTTGAGTTTGTTTTTCACTCACCGCAAGCCTTAGTCTCTGTTCCATGTTTACCTGGGAAACGAAAGCAAAGAAATGAGATGGAAAACCTGGTCACGATCCTGCGTCTTCTCAGTAGCAGAACATGGGAATATAAGCTCTGAGTAAATACAAAAATGCCAGTGATACCTGTAGTAATTAGCAGAGGCGCGTCGAACGTAAAGGTACCTTCGCCGTGGGAGTATCAAACGACTTTAGTTATACTCTTATCGTAACTGAAACATTAATTCAAATTCTTCTTCCTTAGGAGTAGGATATTTACGTTCCTTTCAAGGTAATTTTATTCATTGTTTGACCTTCTCCCTTCATATCTCTATTCGGAAAGGGCTTGCTATGCTTTTTATGTACCATATTTATTGCAGAATTCAAAGATGGAAACATTCAATGGAAAATAGGCATGCCAATGATCCGATTTATGGTTCGACTCTTTTTGTGGTGAAGTAATGGTGAAGTGTGAATTCATGTCGAAGCCCTATTGATAATAACTATTTTACGAGCTCTAAGATGGGATTGAATTTTTTTTATTAATTCACCTTAAAGGTATAAGTAGAGATATAATTATATTTTTAAGGGGCCTCCACTAAAAATTCATTTTGTAGATCCTTATAGTTTACTAATGACAATATAATTAATGGCAAGTGATCTACCCCCTGCTCACCCCCTGCATACGCCCCCGCTGTGGCTTTTAGGGTACTATGTAGTTTTAGATGTGGATATAAATTCGTTTTCAGGTGTCGATTAAAATTAGATGCATAAATATTTAAGCAGTTTTTATAACATATAACAATGAATTTTTATACGCCAAAAAGTTTAAAGCAGCCAATATAGTTCAACTGTAACTAATTTCATTGTAATTTAATAATAGTGGTGAGACTCGGGAAAACCCCACGATCCTAAATTAGATTCAGCTTATCCCTTATTGTGTCGTTGTTAACGTGTCATTTTATTCAACACCCGTTCTATATTAGGCATCTCATATTGCCGACTTTACCGAATGAAATACTTCCAGCTTTTAATTCACTATAAATAAGCTTAATTATTTTCAGTGGTTACAGTTCAAAGGCTCTTTCGAATGTCAATCAAGCACCGCTAAATGCATTTTTAAACTGAAATGTAGTCCCTCGTCAGTTATTTTTTTAGGACCAACGAATAAAGTTTTGAATATCACCGAAGGAGATGTAATGCTCAAAGAGAGAAAGTTGAAGGAAAGTGACGTTTGTTTCTGAAGCGATCAGCTTTCTGGGAATGCGTCTACATCATTCGCAGTCATCCACATATATGACAGGTTCTGTTGGAACACAAGCTTAATCATGCAATGGTCGGGAGTTTTTTGTATGGGCCATTCGTGAACGGCAAAGGCGAAATGCAAACTCCTTGGTGCTCTCGTCGCGATTGCGAATAATGCGGGAGAGAAAATGGAAATTAAATCCAGTATGTACATGGCATTTCCTTCTCATTCGATCTGGGTGGTCAAAGCTGCCAATCTTAGGGCACTTAATAGCTCCCTCGGTGTTTTAGGTAAAGTTAGGACAGTCCTGTGCCTTTCTAAAAGTCGTGATCCATCTTGCTCTCCTCGTGACTTTAGAAGCTCCTCCCATCCTAGTTCCTTTAACAGCTCCTCTGTAACGCTTTCGTCTCGAAACAATTTCTCACATATACATAGTGGATATTTTTTGTGCTTTGTCTAATTCCATAATTACCACTTATTCCAATGCTCCAAACACCTTTTCCGTGTTTTAGTCTTGGCTTATTTAGAGTTAAGTAACGCCTCTCCTTTAAGAAAGAAAGAGAAATTAAAAAAAATATATATGTAGATTTCACGAAATATTCTTTCAATCGTCAAGAATATATTTCATGAGGTTGAGCCAGAAACGTTTGAACTCACCTTCCCTTTGATTGTTCATGCTAACCACTCATCTAAGGATGCAAATATCTTCAGGTTGTAATCACGCATTCATGTAATATGTCTCCTCATGAATGCCTGATATATACCTATTGTGATTACTTCGTGCCCATTGAGATAGCCAGCTTTATAACCGTTACAATGTATATATTTGCTGAGAAAACTCTATAGCAGGGGTTGGCTTATAAGGGAAACAATACTAGCTCGTATCTCGTTACCAGTGCCTAGGATACAATTTCTAGGTGCCGGTACCTCGGTACAGGGCAAGAACCGTACGTATTTCTCGGTACTTAGGTACCGGTACTAACTCATGCTCTATAGCCTCATAAAAATTTTGTCCTCTTGTATGCACCTTCCGTTTTTATTGAGCACGGGGAGTTCCTGTTGGCAACAGAGGAGGATTTCCGATGGAAAGATAATGTTTTTGTCCATGTCGAATTCCAATGACTATTGCTCCTTTGTCCTTGGCGTAAATGCCGTATGTGGTTCGCGAATGATGCTATATTCAACCGAGATCAATAATTACCGCTTCTAATTGCACCGCATTCTCCCGCTGTTAAGCACCGAAGACTCGTTATGGAAATGAAAGGCAGAATACAGCGGAGAGGAGAAATACTCAACGCGAAGCGCACCACGTACGTCTACGATTCCTCAATTTCCGCGTGTTAGACATAATACGATCGATCCCCTTCCTTCCAACTGGAGAAAATTCTTCTTCGAATTTGTTCGTCTCTAATTTAAGTAACCTGCTGCGGGGGCACTAGAGATCACACGTGGGAGGATTGACCAAGGCGGCGAAGGAACCAGGAGCTACAATATGTTTACAAAAAACTACGAAGAAGTTTACTTTTCAATCGGGTCAGTTCATTCTGTAGACATACTCGAACCTCAAGCATGAACGACCCGAAATTTATTTGAGGACGATAGAGTTGGATGGACATGCGTTGATGGTTAAGGAGACGACAACCTAATACGTTTGTGCCCCTGAGAATGAGTGCATTAACCCCTTCAGTAGTGGACGCAATGAGCAGGGAGGCTCTTGTTCCATGCCATACAGGTTTTGGGTGGGTGCGATTGGTGTGTCGCGCTCCCAGATCCCTGCCTGTTCGCCTCAGTGCGGCCCCTTAATTCTAACCATCCTTTTCCCGCTGTTCGAGAGAAATATGGACGAAGAATGATTTCCGACCCACGCACAATGCTCTTAAAGAGGGAAATACCTTCTGTTTCCTTATTAACTACGAATGGATAGTTTGAATGATGTGATGGTTTACAGAAGACGCGGGGGTGTTCGTGACTTTCTTATTTTGGTATCGTGGATTCTCAGTGTGCATGAAAAGCGCTGAAAAAATATAAATTAAAACCATCAAAATCATTGGCTAAAAATTAACTGATCTTCTTTTGAATTTCCACATTCACGATTTCATCATCGGGGCCATTCACCCGTGCACTCCCAGCTTTATCGTGAGCAGGATGAGGTTAGTACGGCAAAATGTTAATTATAAATTATATTAGTATATTATATAATAAATAAAAAATTATATTAGATGAGGAAAAGGGTCGTTTTTCTGACAAAACCGCATCGGTTATCTTACCTTGGATACCATAATGTGCAAAAACTGTTCGACGCTCGGGAACCCAAGAGCGCTTTCATTCTTCATCACGGGATCTCCTCAATGATTCCCCGTGCTTAGCCATGAAAAGATGGTTCTGTTCGCTCTTAATCCTTATTGTGAGTGCTCTCTCCTGATCTCCATTTCCAATATTTAAATAGGAGATTTCAATCATTTAAAAAAATTTATATTCCGTGTGGATGTGTGTAAATTCGTTTTTTTTTTACTGACATATATAAATACACGCACACACGCGAGAGAGTGCGTGTAACACCTCCTGCCACAAAGAAGCTCGCGGGGAATTATGGAATGTGTACGGGATGGATTCGGGGATGTTTACGTGTGTGATATGAAATGTGAGATTCACAGGAATGGTACCAACGCTGCTCAGGATTTCGTCACGTGAAAACTTAACTTCCGAAAATAGGGACGTGGAAGTGCATGGGAAAATCTCCCCCATTTAAAATTTTGTCAGGAGATCGGGCACATCATCATTTCAAAAACAAAAACTAGTATTTTATTATCACCATAGTTGACGAGAAAACTAATCGAAGGGTGGACTTAAAACAAGGCAATCCTTACCTAACGGCGGCGACCTTTTCTTAAGCGCGGGGCATGCCCGAATGCCATTAGTCCAATCGCTTTCCGTAATTGAGTACCCTCACGTCCTTCTGCTACGGAGTGAATGAAAAGTGAGTCCCGATTACATCGTGCCTGAGGTTTGGTGAGGCCGAAATACCGGGCCGTCGGACACGGAAGCGGATGACCTTACGATGTCTGAGAGATCCAATCTCGAATTCCGTTGCGATCAATATTCCACGGCAAACGTCGGAAATGCTGTGCACACAATTTTCTCATTTATCCCACCATCAGTTAGCCATCATTAGCAGGCGTTTCAAGGACGAGAATGAGCTTCATCCCGGAAGTGCTCGGTATGTACGTACGCACATCATAATAACATTTTAAATCGACTTTTCGAAATACGGAATTTAATAATTGGCATCGTGTTCTTTCGTATAGCAAGTCAGAAAAACAAATAACGTGCGGATAGTGCTTTCCTTTTTTGCTGCTCTTTTTTTTCATAATCGAGATTGCTAAATTAAATTTTCATCCCTTCACAAATCATAACAATCCGGTGTTTATGAAAATTTTACCTCGGCAATGACTTCGAGCTTCGATTCTTAAAAGTTACCTCTCCTTTCGCTTATCATTTATGACAGTGTTGTGTTTTCTATTTTCAATCCGTCGTTAATTTTAAAGAATATGGGCAAAAGAAGTGACATGGAACCTACTTGCCGACGCATGGCCGTAGAAGAAGCTTCCCAAACTCGTACGTCAAGATCCCTTGGAGAGGCAGGGAATGGCCAACATCAGGGGGCGTCGATTAATTAGGAAAATAAGCTGAATTAAAATTAATGAAAAATTGGATTAAAATATAAAAATGGAGTGCATCCCATTTCTAATACATTTTGAGGGATTGAATTTCACCGCATGGGTGTATTAATTTGATTATTTAAATAGGTCAGCTCGTGTGATTCATAATATTAATTCAAACACTGAATAATTCAGATTTTTTGTGTATAAAAATTTTCGACACTAACTATTCCATTTTTATTGTTTATTACTAAAGGCAGTTTATTTCCATACACAGTCGATAGGGTAGGTAAATAAAAAGTTTCAAGTTTACGGGAGACGTTGAACAAAAATGTCTGTCAACTTTCGCTGGTGTTGGTTATAATTATATTTTATGCTATGCACACAGTTACGCATCCAATTAAGTGCATTTTAATACATTTATTAGCATCCAGATCAACAAAAACGAACCGCCAAACTTTTTAGGTAAAAGGAAAACAACAATGGTGGAAGTTGAAGCCTCAACCATAATGTAAAAAATATTAGCAGGCGAGGGAGTTCTCCGTGGCTCTATGGAGGGAGAATCATTTTTTAATTGGTAGGATATATTAATGTTAATTCACTATAACTCGAGCATGTAAATTATCTCCGTGCACTAGACATTCTTCACTCTGGTGGAAAACAAATGAATTTTGTCGTTCTCTCCGGGTAGTGTCCACTCCAGATGAAACTCATATACATTGTCAAACCAGTTGTACAAATGTTAAATGCATGTGCTTCCTAAATCGTCTAACTCTGGCGGGATAAAAAAAATTTCGTTGAACCTGTTCGTCGATCTGAGGCATGCAAACTTAGAAACGTGTCGGAGAAATGAAAATATTCCTTACGTTTCTCAAAACTCCCCCCGGGCACTGTTTAAAAAACATGCGCGAAAGTTTTCTCGTTTCCAAACCTTAAACATCGCGCCTTGGCACTCGAGGACTTCATTAATGCTTCGTCTCGTCTCCCACATTTCACCCCCATCTCTCTATCTCTCCGAATTTCATTCAACCTCGCCTTCACATGGTCTTGGTTATCATTATTTTTTTCCGTCTTGGCAGTTTCGGGACTCCGCCCATTGTTGTTCTCCCAGTGTTGTCGACTGAGGGACGCATGGCGTGCATGCTGTATCCGTCCTCAGCTGACTCGTGAAACTTTCTTCGCCCATAAAAGTGTCCGCTCCTATTTTTCATTTCCACGGCGTGTTTCCATTTTACCGTGCTGCTTAGCAATTCGTATGGGTTTCTCAACTGCTCAGGCGGCAGCCGGATACCGGCAACATGCCATAAGACCAAGTTATCATGGTAGTAGGTATGTGGTCTGTGTACCTGTGTTCTCCCGGGGAACCATCATGATACTATGTTTTTTTTTGGAGGGATGTGTGCTTCCATTTCTCGTCATGTGTGTATGTACCTATCAGCTGATAAGCATCTCAAGCAGCTCGCAAGCAAATCGCACAAACTAACGTGCGAAAACGTTACTCCAACGTTCTTACTCGAGAGTGGAGGCCGCGGATTTTTTTTTAGCTGGCCAGTCCTTTGTCTTTTTTTAGTTTAGCTTCATTGAAAAAGTGAGCGCATTAAGTTCACTTCCTATCCGCCACATTTATTGGGAAAATAAACTGACATAAAAGGAATTTACTCCCAGTGAAGTCTCTTTCCTAGTATAAGCGGTGCATTGCATCAATCTTATATGTCGCACTGAGTAGCACATCCGACATCACGCTCGTAAGCCTATGTCATAAATATGTATATAGAAAATAGTGAAAACAGGACGAGATTAGGTACTGTTTTATAACCCAATTTACAAGCTTTATTTACACACTTCTTCTGAATCTTAGAGTTGGAAATCACAAATGCAAAATGAACTTCTAGTTAAAAATTCCCATGTGCTAAGGTAGAAGTCAGTTGTTACGTTTTTATCTAACACTACCTAAAGAAATGGTTTTTAAACATTTAACTGTCGATTTTTTTTCAATGCTGCCCTCAGGTAGGTTTTCTGGCAAAATTTTGCTGAAGCGATCATTCTAAAACTTTTTTAGGTCCATCTTAATGCATCTGCCTTTCGTCCTGGCCGAAAAAGTTCCCGGAATGGCGATGGTGCCCGTTCGGGTCAGCGGGCTTTTAGGTCTACTGGCACCAAGCCCTGTTAATACCATAAACTCAAAACCGGTTTACGTTGGCCCCTGACGAATTTTTTAGCCCTCCTGAGTGATGTACATTTTTTGTAGGCATGGGTGTGGATCCTATAGTAGGTAGATCCTATGGCATAGTGCATTGCAGGGGTCCAGAGGAGATGTTGCCATTTCAAACCGCAAACGCAACAATATATGGCAATATAATATCCATGCCCTAGAAGGAAGTCAAACGTAAGGTTTCGGATAATCCGGCGAGCCCACTTATTTCGTCTTTATGTTTGATTTTAAATTCATAATTTACGTGGTCTAAGAGATTTAGTTTGCTGGGAAAGGCTTAGTTTTGTTTTTTTTTTTCAGTTTCTTCTTCCATTCACATGAGATTAATAATTATTTTTTGCGCTTAAACCGTCAACTGAATTACGCATTTCATGTATTCCTTGCGATGCGAATCTATTCTTTCAATTCTTTACAAAAGTAGTGCCCGATTCCTATTCTCCGTAGTTTCCATTTTCCCTATTAAATCCTCTTTTGGGACTCCCGTGATGTTTTACACAATATTCAAGGCTGCGTAAGTCTAATAGCTAAAACGAGTTATATACTCTGCACGTCAAATATCATTGAAGTCGTGAACGCTCATATGTGGTCAGCTGGTGTTTTTGAAAGAAATAAAGAAAATTTCTTGGGCGTTGACAGTTATTCTAATCATAAATATCATGCTAACTTTCAATGAAAGCCGTTATTAAAATTTCAATGAATATTATAGATATTTTTATTACTTTCTCTACATTTTTTTTGTTCAATTCTAGTACAAAACATCTTTCACGCACTCAGAAGCAGTGTCACGAGGATGATGAATGAGGCTCTACTTACATCAAATTTCAAGTAACTCAAGCAAAGAAGGCGTCTACCGCGAAGGGGAATATGCTATACTCACATAAGGAAGATACAATTACAAACAAGGAAGAAGTGTGTAAAAACTTTCATGCGAAAATTGACTACTAGTAAAGAAGAACAGGGCTAGAAAATCTGGTGCTGGAGGCGGATGATGGAGATCAAATGGAAATAAATTTCGCGTATACAAGCAAAAAAATACACAATGAAAAATAATTTTTTCTTCGCGTGTATAATTTTCAGAAAAATACAGGGTAAGATAATATAAAGCTATTACTATATAGAAAAGAACGAGGTGAATTGCGTACACCTTGAGACACAATGGAACATTTTAGAAAGAAATATCGAAGAAAGGGTGCCACGAGGAAGGCCAAGGGCATAAGAAAGCTATCATTGGAAGTAAGGAGAGCGTCCATCACTAAATCTTCGAATTGAAGGATTAAGTGACGAACTTCAATCTACTTCTATTTTAAACTGCCGCTATTGCTCACCGTCTAGTGATCCGATTCTCATGTTGGCATTAGGACTTAGGTAATTGATGCTCCAACACCTGCAATTGACGTGTCCTCTTTCAAAATTTCCTAAAACACCCCTCCCCTCCCTTTCACACCCCTCCCACGAGACAATTTCGTCTCGAAGAACGCCAAGGTACCCTCATCCCTCGCCACGTCTATAATTGCACAAGAAAATACAATTGGAGACTGAAAAATCAACTCTCATCTCACTCGTCCGCTTCTCAGACACCTCGGGATCGCCCTTTCCTCACTCATAATTCCCGTCTCCCTCCCACACGCACAATTTTCGCCACCTTCCGAGGCTGCACACC
>LYUA01000007.1:1495366-1512984 GCA_002093875.1 Calopteryx splendens
CGCCGCACTCGGTTCTGGGGCTTCCTTAAGAAAACGCCTTAACCTTAGGAACGCTAGAGGTGGGATGCCCCGAGGCGTTTGGGAAATGGAAAGCACGACATTGGAGCCGCGGGAGTCGTGCCCATAAATCATCGATAACCCGTCCGTTTTTCTCCTGCCCCCTCAATCTCGACTCGTCGTAAAATGTTGGGAAAAACTTTAAAAATATAGATAGGAGGTTAATGCAGGTCTAAGGCCGTCCCGCGCGCGTCCACTGTGATGAGGAAGGTGGTCTCTCATCTGCGTTTAATAAATCTAAATGTGACCCCCATTTTGAGCGGAATTTATTGCTCGTTTCAAGAGAAAAAAATGAGTTTCCTCCACGGAAGATGCCTAACTGATTGGCATAGACTGGCGTATGGAGTGCGTGGGCTCATAACGATCCCCCGCAACCTCG
Source organism: Calopteryx splendens (assembly GCA_002093875.1). Classification (NCBI taxonomy): domain Eukaryota; kingdom Metazoa; phylum Arthropoda; class Insecta; order Odonata; family Calopterygidae; genus Calopteryx; species Calopteryx splendens. The sequence goes on from LYUA01000007.1 coordinate 1,495,803, forward strand.
CCCACTTCCCTCTTCGTAAATGCCGATTGATTTGGTTGGTACCTACGGTCTTTGGCGTGCGGTAGTGCCCGGGTGGAAAAAAATATATGGCTCAGCCAAGGCTCAGCTTATGAATAAATTATTTTCTGTCGAAACCCGTGAGTCTTTTGTGGCTGTGGTCACGGTTCCCTAATTCCGTAATAATTTTTGGCGTCATTTCATCTCTTTTTGGGTTATGGCTTGGAGGAACCTTTTCATGTCGAAATTATGGCAATGAGACCACACGGCGAGGTATTTATCCATTGGTACACGCAACCGGGACTCGATGGAACCACCTCGTTCCGTCAGCAGCAATAATCTTCATGCGAATCCCGTCGCTTTTATGAGACCGTTTACAGTCGAGTAAATTCATGCACATCGCATGTGAAATTTCAGCCAGGCACATACCTACCAAATCTTTCCAACAGCTGGGTGTATTCTTTCGAAATCTTAGTAATGCAATGATTTCCATTTTTACCGTAGTGCAAACCTCTTGAATAAAAGATTCAGAAATTTTAGTAGATAGAATACTGAGAGAAAACACGCAACTATGTAATATTGTCACTATAGATGAACTTCATGTGAGAACGACTCAAATATTTGCCTTGTGGGTACGTGCGTTGGAATTGTGGAATATAGAGTCCTAAAGGAGAGTTGTACTTTATTCTCGACCTTTAATTTCTATGGCATCAACAGTGAAATAAATCAAAATTTTAATGAAATTTTAAGTTTACAGTATAGATAATGTACGTTCCCACGTTTTCATGTTCCACTCTTCTAACCTACTAGCATCCATAGTTCGGTGTTGATGATTAGTGAAAATGAGCGTACATATGCGTACGTAAAAGATGCACACTTAATATATATATCTGCCCTCCTTTGGCGTCAAAAACGTTTGATTGTCGGTAACGAGAGAAAATTTACACTCTTTTTCTTCGCATAATCACATCAATTCATTGTTTCATACGAGCTCTTTTGTTCCTTAGACTACTGGTATTCCTCGACTTGAAAGTTTCTTTGAACACACTAATCCATAGCCTTCTCTGCCCTTCCTTTCCTATCTAAACTAGTGCATCACACATATTTCGTGTTTGTGTGGTGATGGTGAATCTTATTTCATGGCTCACTCATTCCTTGCAGTATCCATCCCACTTTTTTCCACAAACACTTTCCAGTATTCCGTGAACACCGTAGTTATGTGTTCGAAATTATTTCATATCATGGCATATCCATGACGTACCAATAAAATGCAATAACGTGGAATGAGTGCACTCTTACACTGCCATTCTTGTTGCATTTGAAAAACATTATTTTTTTTAACATCTTACTCACATAGCTAACAACCCTTCTGCCAGCATTATCATGCCTTTTAATCTCCTCACCTCTTTTACCATATTTGACACACATTATGCCAACACATACAATGTCTTCCACTTGTTTACAATTTAGTGGTTCAGACTCACCATATAATTTCCAATTCTCCTCGTCAAACACGATCATTTACGTTTTAGAAGCATTTACCCTCAATTTCGTTCTCTCTGTTACCTCACCGAAGCTATCCTGAGTTCCATATAGATGTTGTGGGCAGTCAGCCAGCATTCTGTATCGCCTGCATTTAAGAGCGGGTACATTTGAATTTCTAATCATTACACCAGCCACGTCGATGCATCTATTTCTCGCACATTTATCCATGGGCATATTAAACACCCTTAATGATATTATGCATCATTGTTTCACATTATGTTTTATTTCAAATCTAGATTCCATTCAATCTTACACTTGCAGTATTATTTTCAAGTATCGCTTTTATAGAAGTAGCTGTTCGTTCGCTCCATGTTCGTTCAAAAACTTCCACAACTTCTTTGAAATACCATTCCTAAAGTTTTCTCCAAACCGACAAATGTACGGTAAGCTTTCTTCCTCACAACGATACATTTATCATGTATTTGTCGAAGTGCAAAAATATGAACCGTACATCCCCCCATAAAACCACATTTCACCTCACAAACTTTGGCCAAAGTTACCTATAACGTTCGTTACATCGACAATTTACAGAATACTTGGTCTGATACCTATGCTGAGAAAGATTAATTGTCATGTCATTTGTAAAATACATCCTGCTCTTCTAACCTTTATACAAAAATAAATATCTTTCCTTTACTTCAGTGCAAATAAAATTTTTAAACGCAAGTGAAATCGCACTGGTAATTATTCATCTTTTTCAATTTACCAGCAATCATTACCCCCAACCCATTTTTCTCATATTTATATTCCTCTACTAGTATTATACAAATCCTCAGAAATATTCCTCCAAAAGTCTCTTTAACTTCGCAAACATTTTCGACATTAGCGCCATTCTTTTTATTTGTTATTGCTAAAGTTTTTTTTAACGATTTCCATGCTACGTAAATTAAGATTCGAGCCAAACGAAATAATTTAACTGGAATAATTTCACAGTAACATTGCCTTAACCTCTGATATGTAGATGTCACACCTCTATTGCTGAAGGGTTATTTTTATTGGTCTTTGTGTTAGCCTTTGATATTATCCTCGTTCTTTTTAAGTATTCGTATGGATAACCATAATTAGGATGCAGCAGAATACTTTTGATTTCATGAAATAAAACTCTGACATTAAATATTTGAATGCATGGCGTCAATCTTGCCAAACATAGATTCTGTAATTCTTATGTAATACGTATATCCATTACGTATATCCATTACGTATGCTCCGAGAGTATCCATTGAGATAATTAATTTTGATATGTATATGATTGGTAGCATACTAAAATTTAATATAATGATAATAAAATGATTGTTTAGGATTTTTTCTCACCAGCTTTTTTTTCGTCTTTCACAGGAAGAAAATGTTTTTGGTTTTACTGAAATGCAAGACAATCTTGCCAACGGAAATGGCTGAAATCAAACTGGTTTCTTCATCAGATGAATGGAAGATAAAATGTTAATGGTAAGTCATTATGTTACGTATTTTATGAATTTTCGCTTCTTATATCTAAATTCTATGTCCTTTTATGCAGTACTTCGTACGAAAGTTTTTTTTAGAAATACCATGAGACGGTTATATTATTATATGAAGCATTTTAAAGAATTAACAGTCCTAATATTGTAAAATAGACTGTCAGAGTGCCAACATACACGTTCGTGGTGTAATGATAGATAAGAGTTTAACAATTTAACATTTAATCAAAGTTCCCATGGTCACATCTAACACATGATTAACCTATCTGATCTTTATCTTGCATTCACAAGGAGAAATGTTACTAAATAACCAGAATTTCGCCTATATTCGATTTTCTAATTCAACTGTGAAAGCTGAACTGAACTGAATATCAGCATCAATAGAAAAATGAACCGCGTTTCATATTAGCTAGGAAAGCGAGACATTAATGAGTTTTAAAAGTGCTCAAAAACCTCTTATGGTAAGTTGGAGCTATTTAGTTTCCGCGCGCCTCAAAAATAAAAAGAAAAGGTTTTATTAAAACCAGGTTACGTCCAGACGTCGTGTCCGGCGCCGCTTAAGTCGTTGGCAGTTTATAGATTCAGCGGCGGATGCTTTCACATGCACATATTAGGAAGTATTAGTCATTCAATTTCCGTGCACCTCAATTGTCTGCGGTGAACGTATGGAGGGCACCATTAGCTAGAGATCAAGGTCGGGTTCGTTCAGATTTCCTGAATATATTCCCTAAAATGCCTTTCAAAACTTTTAAAGATTGATAGCAAAGATAGTTTATTTCAGAGCTGCATTTTGTGTGACTTTGGAAATCCTAGGCCAAGAAGTCGAGACCTTGAGACCTTAAAAAGAAGCGGGTTAGGAAACTCACTTCTTCGTGACGTGATTTATTCTGGATGTGATGAGGTATACCGCCAGGTGGGGTGGGAGTGCCGTTATTGAATTATGCTGTTTTCCGTTCGGAAAATTGATCCCTAAAACTTTGATTAATGCTGGTAAGAAAATTTAATTCCAGGTTCTAGAAAATATTTCGAAATAATACGTATTTCGACCGCGAAGAGCCTTTTCACCCTTTCGAAAGAACCTGTGAATTCAAAAGTTTGACGCTTTGAAAATGGCGTGACGAAAATGGTGAATAATCGTCGATATTTTTAAATATATAAAGGCCTATTTCAGTACTATTTCTTATTATATAGTCAAATTAATGGAGTAACACTAGTAATTAGAATTTCAACCGCTGGAAATTCAAGAAGGAACTTGAAAAATTATTTCATGAAGTTGGTAGACATTTAGGTAACACCATATTTCGTCACTATTATTTCTCAACATTGTGGATGTAAAAAGCTTTGAGCGTTGCTGGCAACACCATACAAAGTTAAATTACGGCCAATTTCCGTTTCCTGGTTTTAATACACGGGAACGTAGGAGCCATAATTTCTGAAGGGCGAAGTAAAATGCCCGCCTAAACGAAAAATTCTCGTAAATGCTAAGGTTGAAATGATTCTACTGTTAGATTTTAAATGCGCAGATAACCCTATTTTCCTCATTCTCGTAACAGGACTAAGTATTGCTGTTTTGAATGAATTATCAAAAGAAAGATATGAGCAAACTGCATTGTGCTCGTCAGCAATAGTCAGTTACTTTGCTCGGAAAAGAGGTATTTCAAGATTTTCGATATTTTTTCCGTTTAAAATAACGTGCTCTGCCCTGCATAAGGAAACGTCAGTTTTCGCGCTATCAATTATTATTCACAAAATCTTTTCTTATTTCAATACTATTTTATCTTAATTCACATTGATCTCCAGATCTCTTCTGGTGAATTTAATAATCTGTATCTCTCCCCAAATTAGGCTCTTCCTTTCTTTTTCCATTAACGGCGAAGGAGAGGTTTCCGTAACCTTTCATCTGGTAGGTATTACGACCCCTTAGTTGTGGTTACCGCTTCAAGGAATGCACCTGTAATTCAGCATAGCTGGGCTTCCGAATTTCCCAACAGCTAAACGGAACATTAAAAAACAAACGAAGCGAGGCGTCCGCCGCTGACGTTCAGGCTGCATTAAAGCAAGCGTTTATTACCCTATGCGGCACTTTATTTTTTCAAAATGTTAAAATTTTTCCATAGTTTAATGTAGAATAAAAATAAGCTAAACACTGATTATCATCTTATTGATTTGCAACCAGGCGTTTCATATGGATTAATCGATCTTCGAATTTGCGCTACAGTATTACGGGTAAACCCAATGAATGAACCCAAATAGAAACAGATTTAGATCAGTAGTCGAATAATCTGCCTAATCTGTTAGCACTCCTCTTAATGTGTCACACTACCTACGTCATTCTCTGAAACTAAATCGATAGATGGGATTTGTCCGGAGCCGCGTAAAAATAGTTCGCGTTAGAATAGCTATTAATTCGAAAATGAGAGTAAATACAATGGTCATACCGTCTCGGACAAATATTGTTGAAAGTAATTTTACCCATTTTTTTCAGATTATCTGAAGTTCTCAATGGATGGGTGTAGTATATGGATACTTTAACCGTTCCGACAGCTGTAGGCATATAATACCAGAACATCTGCCCAAATAATCCGTAGATGCCGTTAAAACATCCATCAGAGTCAGAACCCACGACCTTCGGATTAACCTAGGGCTGCAAGTTACCCATCGGATTAATCGGGTATGGTCGAATGGTTAAAATCGTAATCGAAAAATAGTTTTTTAGTATGCGCTCATATATCGTGATGCATTTCACATGCCAAAGAATTGAATAAGTAATTGTCTGCTAATCAGGTGAAGATATAAATGTACGCAAGCCCATTTCCGGAGAACAACTAGATGCTCATTGGCTGTCGCTTCATTTTGATAAGGAAGTTCCTGGAAAAGCACTTTGCCCAGCATATTTTGTTCTGGTTAAAAATATATAGGTATAAGTGCGTCTCAGAGAAATTATTGAATCTAAATACCTATTTGAGTGATGAAACCAATATGTGAATGATGACGGGCGATACTTTCAATAAGGTAACAAGAAATCGGTACAAATTACATGTTAGGAATAGAGGATATTAAATATTATTTTAGCATGCATCATACCTGATTAAATATGCCTTGAAATAATTTTAGATTTTACATTCCCGGTGAATCACTATCAAACGCCATTTAGATGCTCTAAGGGTTATGAAACGTGCAGAGGAAGACCGGCACTGGTGGTTCATTGCGTGTATGGACGGTCTTTCGTGAGTTACATTTTTTGTTTCTCTTTCGAAAGTTGGAGTACTGTCATTAAAATATTCCACATAACCCCAGATTAAGAGCAAATGCACAATGTTTATTGCCGTCAATATTCCATGAATGGGCTCCGTAAAATTTCCCTCTCGTTGATGAATGCCATAAATATGCACCTCTCCAGCCATTTGCCTTTATATATCATGTTTTAATGTTCATTTATTCCACATTATGCTGTCTTAACCTTCGCCAGTGAAGTTGGTCTTTATTATCTCTGTAAACCCAGGGTTGTTTAGTGCAAATTGCTATGGTTTTTATTTTGCAACTGACACCATATTATTTCGAGAGGTAGCCTAACTGTCGAGGTTAATCTCTTTGCTTCACGAATCATTTCGTATTCAGTTCATTAAAAATGGGGCTAAGAATAATTTTTTAAATTGCGAATGCCATGTCTTACAGTAAGCAGAGATTGCTGCGCGCGTTTATTCTATGATTCAACTTTTATGGATTGTTTATTGTATCCCAAAAGTTACTCGAGTTGAAGTATATTTGTATCGGTTATTCTATAGTGAATGAAAACATAAGAGATGTTCCATTATCTCATAGCGTGCATGTGTCAGGAGTAAAAAATTGTTATTTTCCGAATTATCGTGCCAAAATTGCCTTCAACTTCCAAATTAATTAAAATATTAGTTCGGCGGGTATGCGTCTTTAGTCACGGAGGCCAATCTAATCGATAACCAAGGGACACATATTACTGGTTTTTATTCTGATTTATATTCCACCTTGGCTAATAATCGTCTAAGCAGTGAGCATAATGAATAGTTGCTCCGAACCTGAATATTTTATTCTATGCAATGAAAATGTTATTGGAAGTCATTGGGAGGTATTTTACGAAAGGAAATTGGATTTAGCTCTTCCAAACTTTGCTAATTATACTTTTAAAAGTTATTGCGTCACAGCATGCAAAGGTGTACTTACTTGTTTTAAATTTTTTAATGAAGTTTATAACGCTGCTTGAATTTGCAGTATGATTCAATGCTGTTGCTAGCCCCCAGGACACGCCATTACGGTGGCATTCGGGGTATTGTGTAGATGTGGATAAGTGGTACTTAGTTCATATTTATGCATAACTCTTGTCTCGGTTTCACTGGGGAATATAAATCCAAACTTTTATTTGGGCATGTAAATTTGGTTGGTTCATAAGTAGACGATCCAGACAGTGAAGAATGCTATTCCTACGGCGTTAACTTCTGTTTGACTGTGTGCGTCACGGTCTTAGGGGAAATATATATCTTCGTGTGATGGAAAAGTCAATCGCAAATCTTTTCGCAGCTAATTTTCCAAGCAAGAACTAAGGATGATGAATCATTTTTGGACATTTGATGGGAACTATAGCAAAGGCTGCTACATGCATGGGAAATACGGAAATCAGTGAATCCCTTAAATATCGGAGAAATTTAACTATAACGATTACAGAGAAAGTTCTCGGAATACCTCGAAATTATTTAATGTTATGGATGAAAATCCTCGAAAAGTTTCTTTTTTTACTAAAATTATCGTTTAAGGTCATTTTATTTATCACTATCCTGTTAATTTTATAATTTCTCGGTTTCAAAAGTAATAGCATATGCTTGACTGTATAATTAGTAATATTGTACCCGAACAAGAAGTAGCCACTTGGTTAGGGCAAACTGAAGGTGAACATGTGGACGAAGATGTCCTTTTTCTAATTTTTCTCTAATTTTTCCTCTTATAAATTTGGATTATGCACACATAAAAATGCAAAAGACAGGTAGATTGACGTTCATAATACTCAAACTAGTCGTTGGCTATAATCAAGTAAAATACAGACGTAATAGGAAACTTTTTGTTCCGACACTCCTGAATAGGCCTAAAGAATTCAGAGCTTGAGCAATGATGGGAAATGGCTCCTTGATGGTATTTTAATGGATGACTATCACACGTTTTCTATGTTGCATTACTGACCTCAAATTCAAAGTTGACGAAGTTGACGAATTAAAATTTCTCCAGTTTAGCCATATCAGGTGATTAGTATTTGAGTAAAGTTTGTGAATTTCTCGTGGTCCGACGTGAAAGCAGTTTTTAGCTTCATTTTTACGTTACGACAAGGATCACACAGCCCGCTGTGAGCATCCTGACAGCAAAAGAAGGGCTTTCTTTGATTGACCGGTATTTATTCGAGGAAGCTTTCATGTGATGTCGGGTGGGGGTGGGGGGTTGATGTGGTCACGTTCGTTTTCAGTGCGCAGGCATCACGACGGCTTTAAATTAACCGCTGCCCGAGTCTTTCGGCAGTCACACCGATCAAAACCAAAAGCCGGCAAGTAAAAAATAAAAAAAAACAACGCGAGGTGGAATGCCGGGACGAGTCCCGAGGCCTGCGGACGGGGTCCTCAGAACGAGCCACTGCGAAGGGGATTCCCCACTATTTTGTTTCGTAAGCGAGTTCTCTAATTGTGTGGGAGGAAACGTTTGCATGAGGCCGACGAAAGCATCTTCATAGCCCGGGTGAGTAACTTCATAACTGCCCTCCCTCTCACCGCGTTACTGGATCGAAATCCTCTTTTGAATGCCCTTTCGCACGCGCTCTCGTCAGCCTCCTCCCAGCTTCTCTCTCCCTTGAAGAAGAAGAGTTATTGCGTTCTCGCCTATCACCTCGTCTCGGGGCAGAGAAAGTACCGCCGTGCCGTCGCAAGAATAATGGGATGAGCTACCATTTGACTGTGACGCCTCTCCCGGAAATTGTTCTCCCCCGACGAAAAGTTTGGTTCAGCGTTCATGAACAAGGTAATCATCAGAGAAGAGTTGCTCAGACGGGGGTCGGATTTGTTGGAATCGGAATAAGTAGCTTGGAATATATGCTCTAGGCATGCAGGCGCGTAGGTTTTGAGGTTAAGGGAGCTTTCCTGGTGAAATGCGATGGTTGAAAACGGAATTAAGACTGTAATGCCTGTGTGAGTTTACGTTCAATTCAGATCTAAACTTTTCTTCTTGATATTTTCAACAACATTGCATGGAAAACTTAGAAGTCTAATAATCCACATCTTTCACAACTGTAGAATTTTTAACAATAATAATTTAAGCAAAGAAAGAGGAAAGTAAATCAGTATGAGAGAGGGTAAAAAAGTTCCAAGTGAACTTACAGAACTAATTGCCCAAAGCTATTTCCAGTGAACGTGACTCATCTTCATAATTCACTAATTATTGGGAAAAGTTAAAGTTTTGATGTGTAGACACAAGAATTAGTTGTTTCTCGTTTTATTCTTTTTCTTAAAGAAAAGGTTGAGTGACAACGAGACCTAAGTACATTGAAGGTTATACCCAAGAGTAAATGTAATTCAGAGTTGTCACACGATCGGCAAAAAAACGGTAGAGAAAAGCTAGCTGAGACAGTTTTTATTTTATTCTGAGTGCTTCCAAACGACTATAAATTATTTAATAAATTAATGACAGATTTAAGATATATATGTTATTACTGGAACAAGATTATAATGGTCATTGTAGGGTTAACTGGGAGTGATAAGTAACCAAAATCTAGATATCTCGCCACCAGTTTGTCAAATGTACGCAAAATGTGTGTTGTACCTTTCAAAGGACATTCTTTATGTCGTTCATGCATCAAAAGATAACACTAATGTGTAGAAGTTACAGAATGTATATTTGTACGAAATCGTGCTTAGGCACTGAAAGTAATATAAAATCTCACTGCATAGCTCACAAACATGTTATTTGGAATTTCTGATCATTAATTCAAAACAAAATGGAAATGGAGAAAGAACTCTAATTTTAAAATAAGGGTTGAATAACCTAGGTGAACCTCGAGTTATTCAATATTTATAGAAACACGCATGGGATATGCACCAACGCTCTCGAGGATGTTCCTATACCATCGTTGTGGTCAGCCTCGAAAGTAGTCTTCTCTATCCCCTTCAACTGGTGGTTTATTTGTGTCAAAATATTTTAAGATGGTTGCAATATTTTTCCAGAGGCACATTACAAGTGTGGAATTATAAACAACGTGAATTTAACGCTTTTTTCCGAACCATTTACAAGTACCCGCGCTTCTGCCGAAGGAAGGCCCGCCGTTATAAGATTCTGATAAAGTGACAAATTTCTGTGGAACTACTGGTTCCAAAAAACCATCTTCCGAGAATGCAATCGTTTGAAAGGTTAAATCGAGCTTTGGCAGCTATGCCGTTAGCTCAGAATTCGTGGAGGCCAAAACGTGCACATTAAACCCCATTGACCCACATAATCTCTGAATTGGAGGGAATTTCCGATTTGCCAGAGCAGGGAGTGAGTTTTAATGATTGAACGGGCAATCATCTTTTTGAGACGATGCTATATAGATAAGCTACGGAGCTTGTGTCGTCACTTAATCGATTTTCCTGTTAGATTTGGTAACTCTCCCTCTGAAAGGTAATGTTTCATCTTGCTGTGTGAAGTAAGAACCATGTGGGCATATTATAGCAAAGAAGAATCTGTATTTCTCTTAAATGTCGGTGTTGTCTAATTCGTGGGATTTTTCTTCCATTTTTGGAAAAATGAATCCCAAAAAAACATCAGTCACGACTCCCATAACTATGTATTAAATTAACGTTTAAACATTTTTGTTTACCTGTCAGTTTAAATTGAAGCGGGAAAGGTGATGGTGTGCATCTTTGTTCGCCGCTAAAATGATAATCAATCGCTTATATTGCTGCAAATCAGCGTGAAAAGTAGTACTAAATGAGATTATTCCATTTTGAATTGATCACCATTTTGAATTAAAAATAACTTTGCCCTCATTGGATTGGAACTTTGCCCTCGGCGCCTCAATTTTTCTATACAAGGGTGATGCTGTTTTCCATGTCTGGTTAATGACCAGTTGTCTCATGATGTGTAATGTTGACGATGTACTTTGGGTCAGATTTGAATCCCCTCCCTCACGTGATGGTCCACAGAGGTTTCCTTCGACCCCGTTGTGCCACGCGATTTTTACCGTAGAAATGGCATACGTTGTGTATATCCTTTAATTTTGTTTGTTCTAAAATACGGGAAAGCGTCGCTTGATATGCGTTTCAAGATGACTCCTCCCCATGCGATGTACCTTGACCTAAAGACAGCCATATCACCTCCAGAAAGTAACTCGCAATTGATGGATTCTGCCTTGCCTACCAGTCACTCATAAACCCTTAGTTTTTAATCCCTCACAACGCAACGACAGTGAATTAATTTATGTTGTGTTACTATTTTGGGACAGTCATGACTAAGAATTACCCACGGGGCTAGAGAAACTGATCTTAGCCAAATAATGACGCATAGATTGCATCACCAAAACTGTTCAATGGACTACTTTAATCATATCAAACGGTGCAATAGTAATTAAGTGAACATTGATGGTGTTACAATATGCGTTTCGAATTTTGAACCTCATTGTGATACTATTTAGAATCTTAATAAATCTACATAAATACTGGTATGCTGACCACGGGTTACTTATTGGGTAATACTGGTATGCTGACCACGGGTTACTTATTGGGTAATACTGGGAATCGATGAATAGCAACGAGTACGTTTCCTGTTAATGAGAACCTGTTGGAAATGATAGGCAATCACATATCGAAATAGCCTATCGAATATTTAGCTCACAAGGGCTTCCAAACACTAGGACCCATCTTTTCCCAATACCGTGTGCACTCGCAAATGTAGCGGGACCGCAGAAGACTGAATTGGTTCCCTCCAACCCTTCCACAGGCTAACTTAATTACCTACTGTCACGCAAAACGAATCACATCGAAGGGGCCTAAACCCCCAAACCGTTAAGGGTGCGGGGGTGTAGTTTATCGAAATACGAGAGTGATAACGAAATTTCAGCTGTGAATGAAAGATAACGTTCCGACGGATGGAAAATATATTATTATTCTAATGCTATCACGGCTAAAAATACGAATAAGCCAGAGACCACTATTTTATGAGATTGATGATGGACCAGTCTCAAGGTTAGTCTTTCAATAAAATACGTTGCAGTAGTTGAGTACCATGTTTGCTTTTTCCAATCGGTTCACATGCATTTCATCTAAAAAAAAATGAGAGAAGACCACTCTCAGACGTCATTTTCCACTTCACCCACGCCAATCCACTTTTCAAATGAGGAGAATGATTGAAAGATGTTTCTCTCTCTCTCTCCCGTATTCCCATTCGGGGCATTGCTGGCTCGAGCCTGGACATTCATGGCCGTGAAACGTCCACCGAGGCGAATTGGCGACCATTATCTGAGTAGTCTTTTTACTGCCTTCGAGAGTACGACATGTCCCTACTACAATAACAGGATGAGTTAGTCTTAAGGAGGAAAAATCTGAATACATCGTAGTATTTCGATAGAGATGGCATGTAATTGGTCATCACTGAACGTTATACGTGCTGTTCACCATTCGAGGGGGAGAAAAAAAGAGTACCTATGCGCGCCAAGCGTGTAAAAAATGAAAGACTCCAAAATAAGCGAAACGGATTGAAACGAGCCGTGGTGTCTTTTGTGAGTGCCGGCGGAATCGGCAAAAAGCGTACGCGGGATTTGCAGAAATATGCCGAATGCCCTTCACTGTCGAAGTCAGTCATGTCGTTAAGGAAAATGGGAAACGAGCGCGGTATAAGTGAAGCCCGTTAGTGAGAAACCGTGCGTCGTCGGCGTGAACCAACGCAAATAAAAAGGCGCCAGCGGCTTCATCCAACGGCCGATGTACGGTAACTGAAGTCTTATTCCCAAAACGACCAATTACGGAGCAGGTGAAGCGTCTGAAAATTCTCTCTGTCATTGGGGAATCGGATATGATTTGTTGGTCTGAGAAGGAGGCTCGCATTCTGCGCGCCTGCCAAGTCCTCCGATTGAAAAGACGTGTTATTATTATTATTAAAAGTGAGAATTGTTCGGGACCATAATTTATGTTTCGAGTAGTCAGTTAAGCGCTAATATGCATTTCAGCTCCGGTTTCGTATTTGCCTTAGAATGAACCCCAATTAAATCTATCGAACGCTTTCACCCGGCAAATTTGCGACCAGTGACCAAGGTTTTCCTCTGTCCTTGCAGGACAATAGTTAACCAATAAGCGGGTAAAAAACGTGCTATCTGTCTTGTGCCGCTATGCTTTCAGAATAATGGTTTACCAATAAACAGGTAAAAAAACGTGATACTGGTGCATGAATAATATAATTCCAGATAGCATCCTACTTATGGTAAATTTTTTTTCCGGAAGATATACAAGCAAAGTAATTTTGCATTTTAACACTTTTTCTGAAGTAATACCAGTTTCATTGGCGTCACGGTTTTTTTGTGAAGTCCGATCAGTGTAATGGCAGGCCCAAAATTTTGTTCAAAATTTCAATTTCAATAAACTCTAAGGCTTTGGTGCAAATAATAAAATTTCATTCTTTTGTATGCCAAAGGAAAAGATGTTCAATGCCTTGACCTCGGCCCATTGCCCTCCTCCTTCCTCCAACTGCTGTTAGTGTCGCCAAATAAGGTCCAACCGCATTCTCAATACAAATGGTAATCATTCATCAGTCCATATCGAATTGGTCCAGATTGGATTTCTTTCAAGACATGTAAAAGTGGGAGAAGGAATGATTCAGCATTTTCTGGGAAAAAAATAGGGCCGTTTCGAATCGATTCAAATGAGATTAGTCCGATGAACTAAACCGTAGCTCTTGAAAAAACATGACAAAATCTTTCTTTTATAGAAAATAGTGGGAGTGTGAAATAGCATTCGGAAATAAACGTCGAAAATAGTATATGCATGAACATAAATATGTTTTAGTTAAATGTGTGGTTATGTTACAAAAAGTTTCAGTCAAATATTTTTTCTCTTATCAGACTTTTAAAAGTGATTAGGAATTTGAAAATAACTTATTATTCAATACTAGTTTGATGAGCATTATTTGAAATACTTTTCCCTGTGCATCAGAGGTGGCAATTGAATCTCGCGTGTTCGCATAGTACCAAAGAACTGCTATGTTTTCATGCAGTAAGGAATTTTCAAATTAAATTTCCTTTATGAATTCTACCGTTTTAGACTCGACTTTCTGCAATTCCATCTTAATGACTACACTACACTTTGTTATTTCAGTTATTAACTTTAATTTAATTCTTCTTGATATTTTCATTAATTTGCGTGCAATATTGAGAGTATCCTTTGATTCTACTTAAATGGGAGAGATAGAGCGTATGAGGACTGTGTGGGTTATAAAATTATGTGAATAGCATGAAGTGGTATTACATATTATTGAAAGAAGTGTGCGACGCTGGTTTGGTCACGTCGGGGAATAGATAAGAGCCGAAGCATCATTAGATGAGTAAATGTTTGTGAGGAAGGAGGGTTTGAACTATGAAGAAATTCTGACGAAGAAGGCTGTGTCAAAAGCCGTGAATTAATGCCGAAAGGCGGTCGCGATTTTATATCTGATCTTGAGGAAAATGGAATTCCTTCTCCACTGGCAATCACTCGAAATCCGCTCGCCGTCCAGTGAAAGAATACTTGAGAACAACTTCCATTATAAGACGACTAAATGCGGGAGGTAATGTGGAAGTGATATCATATCCCCAATAATCTTTCTACCTTAGCTGTAACTCCACTTGCCTACTCATTTTTTTATCTCTTGGGATCTGCAGTTTCTGCAGTCGTTCTCGATGCATCAAGCATACTTTCTGGTACAAGAAGATAAATTGAATCTGGGTTAGGTGTAATACCGGACAAAGGTATGTATCGTGCACAATTTCCAATACAAATTTCCATTGCTGTGGATCAGCGATTAAAAAATAATAGAAAGTCAAAGAGTTGAAGATTTCATCTCATTTTATTTAACCAGCGACTGATACATATTTCGGGTGTTAAAATTGGCTACGTCGAGAAGAGATACCTACTATTAATAAATGCTGGTTTACTATGAAGCATAGCTTCGGAAAATTTTTAAAACCAATAAAAAGTGCTAAGCAACTTCCGTCAGGTAGCGATTCTAAAATTTTTAATTTTATTTTATTCTTGGTTGAAGTGGATTTCAACGGATTTTTGTCATGAATACATATTCAACCTATTTGGCCTTATTTTATTAGCATAATCCTAAAATTTGTATTTACATCGTATTTACATATTAAAGGAGTATTTTTTTATATTTAATTCAGATAGAGAAGCTAGGGGCATTTTTCATGGCTTCTATCTGCCTAACTTTAATTGATCTTCTTTGAAGTATGACTAAATATATTAGAGGCTATACACTGCAAGATACATCCGTCACCCAAGTGCTGAATTTCTTTTAGTATTTTTTAAACCATGAGGGGTACGATTGGAGGTTGTCTGCATTTGATGTTGGTTGTTCGTTTAACCAAAAGGGAATATTTGTTTAACCAAAACGGCCTACAGAGTATATTTGATATCTATCTGATAAATTATTTATGTCTCATTACAAGTATTGAATATAAATCGACTGCAGCATTTAACTCTCATGATGAGGATTCCATATGGAAAGAGATGCTTGAAACAAAATGAAAACGTTACCAGAAAAGTACGAACATATCTTAGTAAAATATCAATTCCAAACTAGCCCGCAGAGAAAGTAGGTGACTGAGAAAATCATAAATTATCCATTGGTTTGTTAAAATTCGCTTTATGAAAACGAAAAAAATCTACGCCTTAATTTAGCAGTATTCCATTCAAATTTAAATTTAATGCTTAGTTTCGTTTTTACTTTTAACACCTCCAGCTATAAATTAGTCGTTTCAAATCGACATCCCACAATGGCAATGTAAACTTTTTTTCTCCATTTCAACTGGCCTGCTCCTTGATAATTTTACTCTGTGCTGGAAAAAATTTTTGTAATGGTTTGCTATACCGAGACACAACTGAAATACCTCAAATTTTACCTCAACTAGGAAATGAAATTTTCCAATGCAAGTCATATTAAATGACGTCATGTTTCCGGCCACCAAAAAAGACAATACAAACTCCCTACCAAATATGCCCAAACATAGTAGGTGGGCATTAAAAAAAGACTGTAACCTAGGTAAAAATCTTCGATTTTCAGTTCTATTATTAAAGCCCATGTCGAAACTGATAAAATATATCGCAGTTACGAAGTGCGCCAAGTGAAAAACGTTCTGTCCTGCCAGTGGAAGAGGGCAGTTAAAAAAAATCATATGAGGTGAAAAGATTTCGACTATTTATGCCTCGCCACAAAAATCACGTCAGCAGCGATAAAGGTTCTCACGAGAAAATGCCCAATTTTGAGGTTAGACCCGAAAAATTGGATCGATTTCACAGATCAATTTCCGGGCATGATTTTCGGTTATTGATAACCTACAAATGATTTTGCCCTTTTTGGATAGGTATTTACCTCTGTTTCAGAAACCGCGTAATGCACACACATTATTTTGAGGCAGAAAAGGTTTTTGTTTTTAAATAAACTTTCGCCCGCGAGTTTAACCTGGACGACTTCCTTTTGCATAGGCTGAGATTGTTTGGGGAAGCCAAAAGATCTACTACGTGCCAAATCTGAAGCGAGACTCTCGAATTTGGAGTCACCTGGGAGCGGCATCAGCGGACCAGGGGGCCCTGGGCGGAGCCAATTTCGATCCCCGGGGGCTCGCGAGCTTTCGGCGGACATAATGTCATCTCGCCGTCTCACCGTCCGTTCCCTTCTCCCACCGCCGTGGCTCAGCGAAGGATTCCGCACTATTTCCGCTCCGGGAAACCGTATTAGCAAGCCCGACGCAGATCGGCAGGTCGCTCGTGAGAAACTACTCGAGAGACGTCCTTGAGCTTCATTCCTTTTTTTTTTGCGGTTGCCCACAAGGCGGAACGAGACCTATCCCACGCTCCTCCGGGATCCTTTCGAACTTCGAGGATTCACCCTGATCTGATGAGGGCGAGGGTGGTGAAGTAAGACGATTCCTCCCCCTCCCCCCCCCCATCCCCCGA
>LYUA01000007.1:1526813-1545398 GCA_002093875.1 Calopteryx splendens
GGGGGGGGGGGGGAGGGAATGAATTTCGACATGCACTTCATCGCTTCCGTAACAGAGTCTGCAACTGACATTCTTTTGTCTTGCGCCGCTGCCATTTTTGACAAAGGAGTGGCGTTTATTAAGGTGCGTTGCTTAACTTCGGTTTATCGGCCGAAAACCGGTGTTTTTCTACGCGATGCTGCCGTTGACAATTCAGGAGCATGATGGCCGTAAAATTCTCCGTTAGACCTATCGTGACTGTAATGAAAGTGCTGCTGCTATTCCCTGCTACTCCTGGTCGTGACAGTACGGAACTATGTGCATCATTTTTTATTCACATTTTGATTTACGGTGTGGAAATCTTCGGTGACTCTGAACCAAACGTTCACCACTCCGATATTTTTATTTTTACTTTCTCCCTGCGTATTATCGGGGAAATTAATGATTCATGAAGAAAATCGACCCCGGAATTACGTTGGATATGCACGTTTTTAAGTCCATGAACACGTTTTTACGATTAACCCGATTATGTCTCTCTGTGGGAATGCGTGTCTATGTGTGTGCATTCAATTCAATTGATATTTGCGGGCACGATAACTGAAAATCCACTATCCGGATGAACTCAAAATTATGTATTAAGGATTTTTATGAAATAATCATACAGTTTAAGTATATTGTGGGCAACATCGACCAATTGAAAGAGTTGTTTTGCAGGGTGTTATTTCATTATTTTATTCGTTGTAATTTATCACTTAAAATTTTGTAATTATAATACATGTTTACAAAACATATATGCAGTGCTTTTATTCAGTCTTGTATCTTTAAGTTTTTTAAAACAGGCCGTATTATATTTAAATAATTTGTTTTTTTTTTATATTTGGTAATTCAATGCTGATTTAAAAAATCTAAAATCCATATCCTTTAGCACTGAATTGAATGATTTTTGTGGTTATTAGTCGTTTAGAAAATAAAATTCAGCAAGACTTTCGTCTTGAAGAAATTTTCGTAAAACTTCTAATTCCCTAAGAGGTTTCAACTCGTATCTGACGCACTCGAAATATTCCAACACATCTAAATCACCACGTAACGATTTTCCACGATTCAAAATCTGGTGAATATTTAAATCAGTATGGTGAATATTTCTTGTGTTAAGAATTTCGGTCGAAATTTTTTTGACCTAGCAACTGATTGTTTGCTAATTTACTGGTAAAATAAATTTTCCGCGATGGCAATATGTCAGTAAGCAAAATTGGAATGGCATTTAGTAAAGCGCCCAAGACTGTGAATATATTCGAGGAAATGCAAGCACGAATAGTCTTTTATGTACCTACGGCATCAATATTAAAAAAGAAAACTTATTATAGAATTTCGATGGCAGACATAGGATGACATTATTTCTTCTTGGCTTTAATACTATATCCCGACGTTTTTTGAACGCCATTGTTTTGCTCATAACGCTTGCCTTTATTAAGACACCTTATTATTTTCATGTTAATGGGTTATATGTCATTCAGTGGGCTCTTTAAGCTAGTCTTGGAAATAGGAATGTCACCAGCTTCTATAAAGTTATGCGCTGCTGCATCAGACTTAACCTGAAAGAGGAAGCCATATTTTGATTTGTGCATTTGTCGTTTTTAAAATCTCCCTTCCGGGAGAAATGTATTTCAGTTCTCTTTTCTTCTGCATTTCAATTGATTACCTGCATTAATATGTCCGTCGCCACTCCTTTTAAGCTCCCCATTTTCGTATTTCTTCTACATTTTTTATTTTTCTTCGTCCATCTTCAGTCGCCAACCTGAAAACTACGGGCCAGGACACTTCCTGTTTCAATTACTTTCACGCATTTTGGTTGCTGCTCACCACTTCATTCTTCATTCGGCTCGAGCCTTTTGTTTCCCTCGGAGATAATGCCGTTTCCCACGATCTTGGAGTTCCACGGTGGCCTAGCCTCTCAGCGGATGGATTCAACGCTGCTGGATGAAGGGAAAATAATAATGAAATGGGCCAGTGGGAATGTAGATCTCGTTTATCTTGTTCTGTTAAGCCCGAAACGTGGAAATAGGCAGGGAGTTCGAAGGTGAAAACTTCCGCATATTGGTTCGTTCCAATATTTATTAGTGACTTCCCATGAGGTGATCATTTCAGTACAATCAGGATAATCCTCTATCATATCCATATAATACGGCATTACGTTCACAGTGCGAATGGATACCCTAGAGAATTTGGTTATTCATCGTCTTCGCAAATAGGTAAATGAAAAAGGTATAATCATAGGAGGAGTCAGCAATTATGAAAGGGAAAGGCTTCGATATGATTGTATCAAATTGTACTTTGAACGTGTGACGCATAGCTTAAATAGGTTTGAGGATATGCCACTGATAGCCCAATCAACCCAAGAAAGGTTTGAAGTTCAGGAAAAGATTGAAGGGGAGCTCAGTGTCATTAATAGCTGTATATTTATATAGTGGGCGTGAATGAGATTCCTTTTTTGCTGATTACATGACGTACATTCTTGGCAGAAAAAACATATTCTAACATGTGAAATTAATGTCTGTAATATTTAGACTTTAGATTCAGGGTCGTATCTTTGGGTGTAGAATATTGCTTTAGAATCTTTACAAAATCGAATTATTTTTTTTATTAATCAAAGATTAAATAATATTTCTTGGGTAATAGATATAGATTTGGAGTGCACACTGCTATCCCGTGAGTATATGCCAAATTTACAGGGTTAAATGTACATACAATGCAAATCCTTCCGTGTTTCCCTAATAAAAATTGCCACCACTTACGTTGTCTCCCCCTCTCGTTAATCCGCTAGTCAAAAACCTCAGCTGGGAAAATACAGGATTTTCCCTGAGGGAGTACGAGATATTCGATTTTCATGGATCATATTTAGAGAAAGAACTTTCACCAAGTCAGCATCCTCACTACTCCACGACACTCATTATATTATGTATTCTCGCAACTCTACAAGACATCCGTATACAAAGGACGAAACAACTATCAGCAGACTATAGTCTAATTTCACCTACATAATATTTTTAGAATTTAATGAAGTATCGTTCACCTAATCTTTATTGCAGTATCCGAATAATTCTTCCCATATTTTAAGTTAAGG
The DNA here is from genome assembly GCA_002093875.1 of Calopteryx splendens. Taxonomy (NCBI): domain Eukaryota; kingdom Metazoa; phylum Arthropoda; class Insecta; order Odonata; family Calopterygidae; genus Calopteryx; species Calopteryx splendens. The sequence continues at coordinate 1,529,914 of LYUA01000007.1, forward strand.
CCCTCCATGAATTGTTGGAGAGCGTGCCATCCCATCGTTTACATGACGGTTAGATTTAAAAATCGTAAATTTATTATAAAGAAAGCAATTTTTAATGGCCTTCATTATATATATGCATCTATAATTTTTGTTTAATGTGATTCCAGAGAATATTTATTTTATAATCCTTTTAATGAAAATAATCAAAACTGCGAGGAGGGAATTTACAAGGTATGCGTGTTTTATCCTAGCATCACATATAATGCTGCAAATCCTTCAGAGGAGGATTTTTCGAATTCATAAACTGGGGGAATATGCGTTTATTCGGGATTTTGTTCACTTTTTATGGACATCCAGATTGATATTTTAAAATTTTAGAATGTTTGCCTCGATATTAACGTATCGACTTTTTGAATGTATATAGGACCCGGCATAATGAATGCACACACATTTTTTAAAAATTAATTGGTGGTTAAATTTAAAAATCAAAATAAGTGAATACTTTGTTTTAATTAACTGCTAATTAGGCACTGGAATCCTAGGAAGAAAATCTAATATTTTCCTCTTGAATTTTATGCCTGGTTATGCCTTATTGCTAGTAGTAACTAAAATATACCAATCGTTTCTTTGACGTTTCCAATTAGGAGAAGTGGAAAAAGCAGTGGACGCAAAGTTGAAACGGGAATTTTGAATCCAAGAATTTATTTTTGGCGTTCTATTTGTACTTGAATTGTGCACTTTAAGAATTTTTTTCTTCTTCTAATTAGTAGTATGTGGTAGCGTTGAAAGTAAATGTGCCGATGCAGCTGTGTGGCACCAAATTGCAAAGAGAGTCTCGGTATCAGCATCGACTAAGTAAATGTTGAATTCTCAGCGAAGTGATGGTGTCCCATCCGATCGCATGCCTCCATCCGATGCCCTCAGCCCGCGGTGCATTCTGGGCCGCGCGGCGGAGCGAATCATGGAAAGATTTTTCCCGCCGCCGAAGATAAGGGATGGCATTTGTGCGACCGTGCCCCGAGAACACACCGACTTTTTTTTCCTCGAGCCATTTCACTCTATTTTAGTTTAACAAATGTAATCTCGACATTTGGATGGCTAATTTCAGCGGTGTATCCCAAATCATAACTTCCACTCACAACTTCTGGGATGTCTTCGTGATTTTTTGTCAGTCCGCCGCGGTCGTGATCCGTGAGTTAATTTTCAGTCACGTTTCAGTCTTCACTGGTTCCCTTTTTTAGATTATTATCTTCAATATCACCGTTTACTTTTTTTTGGACCTGCAGTGCCAAATTTGAATCGGTGTTGCCCTGTCCTTTACTGATTGCAAGCGGTGCATTAAGGCTAAAATCATGGACTTTTCCTAAATGGCATCGGTAGATTGTTTGATTTCCCACAACTGATTTTGTAATCCCTGAATGCAGCATTAAAAGCACTGCTCTGCCGACGATGCTTATCTCCATAAATTTATTCTAATCCATTTGCACGTTGTGTACAAAAATTATATAACTATGGATTGAATTTAAATTACTGTGTATTACGATTTTAATCAACTAGAATTTAAAGTCTAGTTAGTGTTTGCTCGGATTTTTCATATTTTCTATAAAGTTTTTAATGCGTATTTATTTTCCCACATGCATATGTTTGTATGTTCTCAAAATCTCTGTAACTTATTGCTAACTGTGAACTAAGCCCAGATTATGCAAGCCAACATAAGCCTATTTTAGTTATGCAATAATTTTTAGCATTTTTGTGACCCGCTCTTCGATTTGCGTTTGTTTTTAAATGCCTTGCAATGGTAATATCTATGTTAAGCAACTTTTAAATCTAATAACTCTTAGCACGTGCTTCACCTCAGCGATGCAATTATGAGCCACGAAGTCCGCTTTAGCTGGTGTCTCTCCCACTTCCTCCTCGCGAATGGCCTTTGCCAAGTCAAGGATACACTTCGAGCATCCTATGCTACAGGCAAGTCAAGATCAAAAGGCTATCCAATTTATAGCTAGATCTACTCTTCGAATTATTTTCCTTTGACTGCAGGGTCTTTCTCCTGTCGTTAATTCCATTAATGCCATTCATTGACCTCGGAAGTCATTTTTCATTGTTTCCAGGGAAAAAATCTGCAGTGGTGAAGTTTTTTATGGTTAACTTTGGCACCGTACATGAAAGTGCAATTAATCCCTTCCAACGGGCATATTTTCTTGATAACAGTTCACTACCTGCCCTCTGCAACCACTAGGTATGTAAAAGATCACCTTCAATTTCGTGATGCTTTTATAAGTGAACGTAATGCTTCACTGTCATGCAGCACTCTTTAATTTTTTACCAATTGTTTACCAATCTGTTAGCACTCCATAAATCCAAATATATTTAAGCATCCTCAATGTAGATTAAGATAAAATACTAAATTAAAATTAAAAATCTAAATTAAGATGAAATACTTGATTTGAGCGTAGACTTATCACCTTTTTTCAGATTTGATATGCATTTGGGATTCATTTGTTACGAAATAAATGTCGGCATAAATATTTAAATATTTGATTTAAATTTGCAACGCACTTTTATTCTATATTCAAACTCTGTTGTAGCTAGTCACCACTGCACCACAGCTGGCGGAACATACTATACCGAAATTCAGATATAATTTAAACTAAACAGTTTTAAATATAAAGAGACATTTCAAAATTAATTTTTTAAATGCTTTGATATTATTTATGAACTGAGTTAGACATTTTTAGGCATTCCTATTGAAGAGTTACAAAATAAACTGACTGTTAAATTGTCTTTCTTAGCCTAATTTGTGAACGTCAGTGGTTAACAGCAAAGCAGTAATCAACCCGAAGGTTGATTTGATACTACGGGAGGGTAGAACTCACCCAATTCTAAGCCCAATTTCGGGTGAAATTTACACATATGGTTATGGGGTCCAGTTCCTTTCCTTGTATTTCCTGTGGTTACCTAAGAAGAACCGGTACTCGAAATATCACGCAGCTTGGATGAAGCCTATTGTGTCCTGGGTCATGAACGTTTGAACTCACTCCGATAGTAGCCGAGCGCTCTACCTCTTGGGCTACCACGCCCGCCAACGATTCGTGGAAGGCCTTAATTTATATGGGATAGTAAGGAAAGAACGCCTCGGTTACTGCATTAAAGGGTATTCAATAAGAGTAACTGCTTACATATTTTCGAATAGAACAAAGTAGCCTAATAAATGGTAACTGTAGGTTCACATTTTTGAAGCACATTCGAATAAATACTTTAAAATTCGATGAAATATCCTGTTTAAATTCTTTTGTGACTTTAACTCTTTTCTATTTTTTTGATAATTGCAGTTCCTAATTGTCTATCCCATTCTAATGCGAGGATATAGTATGAAGAATTGGAAAAATAATTAATGCTGGAATTCTTTAAAAAGAATAGGCATTTGCGTTTTTTTCTAATGAATGACAATTTTTTACCACTCCACATTCCATTGGTATTTTCAATATGAACACAATAGATAGATATTGACCATGACCATGCCCATAAAATTATGAATTTCGATTTAGTGCATTGAATGATAGGAAAGCGAAGTTTCACTAATTCAATAATTTTTTTACTCATAGTATACGACGTCCAAAGTCTTGAAATTTAATGAAGAGAGCTCTCAACGCTTCATTAAACTTAAAATATCCGTCGCCATCAATTATTCTAATGCATAGGAATTCAGTAACGCATTAGTCGTCTGGGCCAACAACCACATTCCCGCGATGTCGTTACCGTCTATGAAACGACGCATGAAGATCCATTCTCAGCGCTAAAAAAGAAGGACACGTAATGGATGATAAAGCTTGGGAAATACGTCAGGGGGATAAACAACCTGTAATTTATTAATTATTACTCCAGTGTTTCGAAAGCGAAATTAGTTACCTGCGCTCGTCAAAACGTTATGCTTTGATACCTGGCCCTGGAGCGAGCAGTTTTTTCATTCGCTCTCATCTGGCATTTCTTAAAAAAAAAGAGCTCATTTGTCTCATTCCAGCCTCCCGACTTGATGTTTACCCAGCGCATAACTCCTCCTCACGAGAGAAGGGTGCGTGGTAACTTGAGACCGATAGTTAATACTTCCCCGTGGCACTAACTGTAGATTTATTGCATATAATATGATCGATACATGTGCGGACGTCACGGGTCTGTGCGCCGCTTCTCCTGTTACCCTTTAGTGTTTTAATTAACGACATTGGTGAAGTTTTATTAAGCCTAATTAAATAGGCGGCACCGTTCTCATTAATGGGCTGATCTCCCAAAGGGCAATTAAAAATAAATTACCCCAGAAAAAAATTGCGACGAATGATAAGGGTAAACGAATGGGGTGGTGGATAAAACTTGTCATTTATTGGTGTTCTGATGCCTCCTGATGCTGTAACTCACCCCATTTAACGTACGAGGCAGTAGGATTCTACCTTCCTTTTCACTGGGGATATGAAGCGATTCGGTGTACCTTTGCGCCAAATTTGGTTTAAAATAATTGCAAACGTCTCCTTCGTCAGTTTTTTTTTGGAAACTTGAAGGTACATGAAGCAAATCCACAGTAACCCTTCTAAACCAGACTAATGGTACATATATAATAAAAGTATATGATATCATTTTTGGAACAAGTAGTGTGTTCCTACCCGGATCGGGGCATACGATAGCATAGCCGGGAATGGCTAATTTTCATCTGTAACCTAACACCCTTAGAAGTAGTGTTTTAAGTTGGGTCTCTTTTAAGATGCTCTTTTGTAGCAGCATCCTCATCTTTGATTTGTTATATTTTCTTTGCATTCAACGCTTTCTACTCATTACTCGCATATGACGCAACTATCGGGGTAGGATGTGAAGGTGAAGGGTTCACTCCGCTAGATCTCTTTTTTTTAAGTTTTAAAATGCATCGTCACAAACTAATCTCACTAATCGCATCCATCCATCAAAGGAACTCCACCTTAGTTCATATTCGGAGAGAAAGGGTTGCGGATATCTTTAGGAAGTATTGATAAGAAAGGAAAAAAATAGTGGGGGAGATTAAAAAGCCTTAGGATCAAGCCTCACTATCCTGAATGTGTGAATTTCACATGCCAATAGGCTTGGTTCTCGGTAGTAGGTAGTCAGATTTGCTCTCACCTAGCCAAACCAAACCTCGGGTTGATTACTGTGGTTGTGGACCGAGATTTTTAATTGTCATTGGGCGGGCATAGGAATGAGCCTTATTTTTTTGCCGAAAGTCGAAATACGAGCCTTGCAAAATTTTTGAAGGTGAGTTCCGTCTCACTTATTTTGAAAGGGTGGGATTGGGCGTGACTATTTCGCCAGGTTCCCGTAGTCGATTGCCCAAATGAAGGGTCCACCGCTGTACACTGCAAGCTCAGATAGGTTCGTCGAAGGGAATGTTTGTCTAAGAGTACCTTTTGAGAAGGCATAAACCAACGCCATGTTTGTCTCCGGCCTTATTCGTATCCAACAAAGTCGTACTTGGCATTAATTACACTTCACCCGCTTAACATTAATATCGTAATGGACTTTGGTGTTTGCTCGTCCCCATTAAGCAGGTTATAAGTATGTGTAGCGATTTTATCGAGAAAACTTGCAGTTTAATAAGGGAGCCGTCCTCATATATTCTATGTTTCTAAATGACGAGAAATATTATAAATGTTCGTAATCGTCACTCATCTCTCGGTTTTTTTAACGGTATTCAAAACGTATTCCTAGTGAAAATAACTGTTGAGCGCCCACACATTAGATTACTTTTAAAGCATTTATTCCAGAAAGGTTGCCCGTGGTCTTGTTTGAAAACGGCCTTCAAGTGACGACCAGTAAAAGTAATGGATCTTAGTCCTTGCCTGTAAACGCAAATTAACGAGGAAATTTTTAATACGCCCGTTTTGCTTTTCGTAAAAGATTGGTGGAGAGTTCAAACGGTGATTCCTTGATTTCATAAAAATCCTCTTCCACGTCGTCACGCGGAACACGATTGAATTAAATGAAGTTTTTTCATTATTATTTACGAAGTCTTATTTTATATAAGTTCGTCCTCTTTCTCGTAATTTTCCCTGGCCACGATTTCCACGTCGATGGAATGTGTTTACGTGCCTACGTGTGCCGCTTTTTCTGGTTGAGTATCTTTAATTATTAATAACTTACAAGAGCTAATTTCCGTGAGAATAGACCTGCCTCTCGCACTTTCACTCAACCACCATTGACTTCAGGTCGTGACGCCAGAATTTACGCAGTGCAGTTTTTGTTCGATTCCGCGATTCATCCGAGTACGATCATGCCGGTTGTTATGGCGGCTCTTGAGAAAAACAAACTCTTGTGTGTCCTCATTAGTCCCCTATGGGAGAGAAGCAAAAAGCTACTTTGGTTCAATCAGAGTGCACACACGACTTGCAGGACACCCGTCGGTATTACTCAGAATTTTGAGTGGAACAAAAAAAAATAATGGTTACGGGAGCGGGACTAGAACTAGGAAAGAGAGAGAGAGGGGGGGGGATATATGCACCCGGACCGAAACAAATTCCCTGAGCTCTTATTCCTCAACATAAGAAAGTTATCTCATCAAAGATTAATCTCGAGCCGGCTCATCTTCTAACACGTGAAACTTTGCGTCACGTTAAGTGAGAGTGGCTCACTCCCATTTCAACACCTTGATAATCGCAGCCTCATTTCGGCTCCGCTGTAATGTTAGCCTCAATTCTATAGTTGCCGGGGCCCCTTTATTCATTCAGTATCTGACTGAACCAGCGCACTAGGGATGCCATATTTGTGTCACCCCGATAGATCAGATCAGCTTCCATCATGGAAGATGACGTGCTAATGTTCTTAATTTTTTGGTAAGGAACATTAACGAAGTGCGACACATAAAAGTGGTTTTATTTCGTGTAATTTCATTCGCCAGGATTTATCCTCATTGAAAAATCCATTTCGAAATGGGAAAATTCAGCTTGAAACTTCGATTTGATAATGTAATGTGGAAATGGAGGTGTTAAATTCATGGGAATTCGACTGATTTGTTCAGGATTCGAATCCGGATCCCTTTTGCCTGCCGCTGCGTTCGAATCTCATTCAAGTAATATTTTCAGTCAAAGTAAAATTTTCCATAGTGAATTGTTATGCATGAAGTAGAAGATTCCAAACTTTTTCGATTGATTCCGTATGTCCAATTTTCATTCGCCTCATAAAAATATCGCGCTCAGGAAAAACTGACTGTAAGGGACGAAGAATCATGAAAAAGAATGTAATCCAGATTTGTATGTACTAATGTGAAAAACTACTTGAGTAACTATTTCCCTCTGATTAGCAGGCATAGCAATAAAAGTAAAAATATATGGTAACCAAATTTACAATTTTAAATATTGTCTTAGAAAACACTCTCTACCTTTCTATGTTATCGTAGGAATGATAATTCAGTATTTAAAAAATAGGGTATTCAGGTATTTGATAGTAAATTTATGCTCTATTATCTTATACTTCATCCATAGAGCGATCCAGTGCCTCCTCATTGCGACGTTCTTACTCCTTATGAACTACTAAATAAGTGTAATATTAATGTACCCCAATGAGCGTGGATGCGCTCTTTGGTGATGTGTTCTCAAGGGATTATTTTAAGAAGAAAAAAATAATATGCTAGGAGGTCGCGCCGTCTGTTGAATCAGCGAAATGGTCTCTGGAAAGCTCCGTATTTTTGGTCACCTCCGGCTAAACATTTTATTCTTGCCTAAGGCACAAACAGTAACTATTATTCGTAAATTGATAAGTACTAAAAAATACAATTCCAAGTTAACCTTCAGCATTCATCACCGTCGTGCACATCAGCTCAATACATCTTTCCCGAATCTACTAGTATTTAATATCCACGTATATCCGTGGCGTGACGGAAGTGACATACGTATCTTAACTGCCACTACATTTGCGAATATTTTGCATTAGGATGACTTCTGCAGGGCGCAGCCATATATTTTTGTAAAACGACGTCATGAAAAGTTTTCGATCCATAACGTTTAGTAGGGGCCTTAATACCTTCCAAAGCCCTCCCATCTCCGTGAACTACTTAATCATGGAAAACCCTTCCACGATCGCTTATGGTACAGAATACGATCTGTCTCCGTTTTCGCCCTTCGGCGAATCCTCCTCCAGGATTTCTCTGCAATAAATCCGTAATTGTTTGAGCAATCCTTAAAAAGTCTCTGGATCTCATTTCAAATTTGCCTAATTCGAAACCCGGTGTTTCCCACTTGGTTGAACCATATGTAGAGAGAGAGAGAGAGAGAAAACACGTAGTAGATGGATGCAATGGGAAACTTTGCGAACTCCATCGGTAGGATTCGATTCTTGGGGCTTGATAAATTTTTCATTGGTTTTCCGATCCACTCGTAAGAATTGAATCCCCCTGCGGTAAGCACTTCACCTCGAGTGCCTACTTTATTGGGTGGCTTTCAACCATGATCCCCGTGCCTCCTGTCCGAGAGAGGAAGCAAATAACATCTCCAAGCAAGTTCCCCCTCTCATCTCCTTATTCGGCGCATATTTGACTGCACTTAATGCTATGGCACAAATTATTTCAAGTGTGAATGGCCTCCGGTATTTAATGAGCAATGAAGAGGCAATTGCATCTGTGGTAGTGAAGGCCATCGTGCTCTTTTTTTCACAATTTAGATTGGTATTTCATCAAAGTTCAGATTCTGGGAGTCATGTCCCAGATACAAATGGATTTTTGATGCATCTATATAATTAAGGTGTTATTTCGCAGGCCCTTTAGTCTTCCGTCTGCACATTCATTATTATCGCAAGGGTCAATTGATAGGAAAACCACATAATGCACTTTATCGTGGGGGAAGGGTCATAGAAACCTTCGCTGAAAATTACATAGCGGATGGGAAGAGGAGTCAGAGCGTCCGTCATTTGCCGCCTACTTTCGTACTCAATGGCTGGGTATTTCAAACTCAATCCCTTTAATTTACTGACATTTTAGTGGTGGAATTGATGTCTCTATCGAAAGGAACATATCTAAAGATGATATAATGATTCCCATGCGTCATGTCTAATTTGAAGCTCTTTGGAAGGTGGTGAATATGTCTGCTTGATGTGCTCATAATTCATTAGTTAAATTGTCGTTGAATGGAAATAAAAGGAAATAAAATGCAGAGGGAGTCAATTCAGGTCTATAACACGTACCTATAATACCTACTTCCTGTTACGAGTTATCATGGTTGCTAAGGCTGTAGTATTCGATCCTTGATTGCGAGTTAAAAAAACGAATGGATATGACTAGTCCTCTGACTTACCTGCGAGTATGTTCATTAATAATAGCTGTTTCATCTTGGTCCTTACGTTAGTTTTGAAATTTCTTGTATAAAATTTAAAGCATGAATCGTTACTTTAAGATCCGGTTCACACCAACGAAATCACAGAAATTGGAACAGTGTCATTACACCGGTCCGAGCGTGAAACAAGTCCATGCTTCGGTTGAAGTCCTTGAAAGCGGCGTGTCTAGATGATGATGCAATGGGGATGGCCTTAATGCGACTCGGGTATGAGACTTAACGGGGTCCAACCGAAAGATGACCTAATGCCATAGTGTCGGAACCATAAATATACAACGATATGGAAAATTCTGAGGTTATGAGATTTGAAATGAGATATAAAATGCTACGCTTGGGTGATTTCTCAGAAACACAAGGGCATATGCAGGGGATGCATAAGGGTAAGCTTACTAATCTTTAACCATAACTGAAGCGTCTCTTCCTCCTTCATGTCATATTTGATTATGTTATATCAATGTCCTCTTACCTTGCAGACTCAGTGTGTATCACAGCGTCTTCAGCGATTTCAATGTGACTAATTATTTTCCATTTCTTTTTCCTTTGCGACTCACAAGGTTCGTAGTTCAATGTTTCAGTTATTGAAAAACATATGTAAGTTTTTCCTCACTTATGTTAAGTTTATTTCTGTGAATATATAAAAATTCGAATCTTGTGAATCGCCAACCCAGTTTGAAAACCACTGACGTACCCCACGGGCTGCAGTATAAATTAATTTTATTTTGGTTCCTTATGTAGTTAGATAATGAGTTCAGAATTGTTACTTTGTATTATTAATGAAATATTGAAAAACCTCAGCTATGCGTCATGCTCTACGAAAGACAATGTGTGGTAAGGCGAACCCGTTCCTGCACATTTCGCATAATGGACATTTTGTAACGACTACGATTTTGGCTCTGTCTTATGTTTACTCTATTTTTAATCTCACACTTCTAAAATACTTGGTACTTTTTCACGATGACTGCATCATTCCTTTCTGGATATATGCCTCTTTATCATTTAAAAGTTTTTTAATGAGTATTCTATTATATCCTGCCTTTGGGATGAATTATTTTCTTTCCAGACGAACTTCAGCTTATTTCTGTTAACGATGAGAAATGTTCTCAGTCGTCGTCAGTCATCCCTGTGCCTCTAGTCACTGGGATAGTAAAATATAATTACAGTGGGTTACATATCCACGTGGAGTATGATTGATTTATATAATTAAATTGATAAAATAAAAGTTGACTTAAATGGCTTTTTAATATTCATTCAACTAATTTTTTTGCGAATTATCACTTTTCTCAAGATAGATTAATTTGCCAATATTTTTAAATCAGGTTACAGGCTTAAATTTCAAATAAAAGTCTGTTTGGAAATATACTTTCCCAAGTCATATATCTTTTGTAAATGACCCAAGGGAAACATTTTTTAAATTTTCGGAATCCCATGCATAGATAAGCCACCGTGCATAGCTTAAAAAATGCTCTGAACTACCTTTTGATTTTTCAGGTCGATTGATGTTTGCGTATTAATTTACCCATGCAGTGATGTCTAAGGAAAAAAGTTGGTAGCGTCTCTTGTAGAATAACCAGAACACTGTAATGTTATTAATGTATGGTTGATATTATTTAACATGAAACAGTCCAAAGTCAGAGATGGGTTCACGAACAACTTCACTGAACGAAGGTACAGTCGGGAAATGTGCCTCAGAGTTCCCACCGCTACATACGAGTATGGTTTTACTGAATACTGCCTGAGCATAAATACACTATCTCAAAGAGTTCCTTTTTTTACGGTAAGGGGATCCTCTCTCTCGTACTTGCATGCCTTACTATAGCTTCTTCCGTGCCACATAAACTCGGTTAACTCACGTTCGAGTACCTCAATCACGGCGCGCTCTTGATCCAGCCACGACCGAACCAACAGTGCACGTACATCTGGGCGCAGTCGAACCATTCCCTCGCAAAACGATCGTAACCTCTCCCGATCGTGTCCATAATTCGTCGGATCCCACCATCTGCGCCCCCGTCCCTGGTTCCCTGGCTAATCACAACCGTGCGCCGTAAACCCTCCCTCAAACGGCACCACACACCACCACCCGGCCCCTCCCCTTCCCTCACCTCGTAAGACAAAGGCACCACTCAGTCATTAGACTCGCCGAGCGAAGTGCATCCAATTTGCAAGCGGGAGTAATACCTCGACTGCCGAGGCGATATTGGAAGAGGGAGAAAATGGCGACGCGCCCAATCCAATGGCTCGTCCCTTCATATCCCTCGTAACGAATCTTCTTCGTCTTCCATCCTCTCACCAGTTACGCCATCCTTCCCTCTCCCTTACCCATCCCCGCGCGAGGAAAGTCCCCTGACACCCCTCTCTTCTCTCTGCACCCCTCGTCCTCCGCTCCCTTTCCCTTCCCCTACCCCTTCCACGACTCCTGGCCGGCATCCCACACTCCCCCTCCTCCTCCCCCGCCCCCTCTCTAATTATTATCCTCTATCCCTCCGCGGGGGTGCACCCGTGACCTCGCTCACGATGGCAGTGGAACAACCGTGTCAGGGAGCTTAGGGGCGGGCGGAAGAGGGGGCTAATCTCACGAGGCGTCAACTCCTCCACCCTCCCCCGCCCTTCCTCCTCTACTGCCTGGATTTTAAGGCCCTTCTGTCCTCTCCTTCCGCAGTGCTGTCATTTGCTGTTGGCACTCTCTTTGCGGAAAGAGCAAGTTACCCACGTGACTAACTTCTTAGACTTAGGGATCTAAGGGTGGCACATTTACCCAGTCGTGAGCAATTAAATGTAATATTTTAGGAATTCGTCTCAATCTACATTTACTAGCGTTAAATATATAGAATTTTACGGGTGGCCTTTAGTACCATGAGGGAAAAATAGTTTTCGAATATGCATATGTACCTCTCCCCTCCCTCATCCCCCCAAAAATTGTTTTCAGTCAAAGCTTTATCTCAGAAAAATATCAATCGGACATCATAAATACTTATCTTAAAGGACTCGAGGTCAGAAAAATGAGACTTGAAATTAGATTTTTTTTACTTAAGGTTTCTTGTTTCAGAGCCTAATAAGTATCTTTAAATGATTTTGAGCTGAAACATTTCAAGATATATTTTTAATAATGGATCATTTCTAGGATAAGGAGGGCGAAAAATATTAATTCTCGTAAGTAATAAAGGTCCACTCTGAACTGACCTCTTTATTTAATGCTTCCGTTTCTAATGGCAGCATGAGTTGCATCGAACGATCATATTAAATTCCAACCACACGTCAACGTGTTCACTGGCAACGTTTACTGCCTTGCCCTCCCTTATTTCTCGCCCATATCTTGAGCGCCGAACACAAAGGATCGTAACTCAGGGTATCGATCAAAATAATAGAATCTCTATTGAATTTCTTTCCATTTTTCATTAATAGAGTAAAAACTTAAATGGCACGTTCGCCCGACGGAGATTTAAAATCACTCCCTCTATCTTTATAACATCTCAAAATGCGCGCAAACTCTCTGATTAGGACCTAAGGTTACTTTGAGGACCATTAGACGAAATTAGGGGAATCATCCTCTCAGACTGAGAGGTCCCAAAACTCTTCTCCCTTCCCAGCTACGTGGGTGTCTTCAACAAAGAAGGCATTTTTATGTCACGTTCACCATTACCATTAATCTTTACAGTTTGGTGGTTCGGGAATATTTATTACTTTCGCATGTAAATTCCGCTCCTCAAGGGAAAAAGCAACGGAAAATGACGCAGCACTTAAATAATTGCGTCTGGTTGGGTTTCTCCCATCGCCACTCCTCGCGATTGGTGCACCCATTGAACTCCCTATTTTTAACTCCACGTAATCCTAGCTGTTATCAAGTCCCTCTCCTCTCCTTGTTGGAAATTTCCTGCATGATTTAAAGCTACACTCAAGTTAAACTCATTTATGCAATCGACTTGCATCCTCCGTGGTTTATAACTACTTGAAAATAATTACCACTCCTCACTCACTCCGTTCTCGTTTTAACTTCACTCGTTCAGGTTTCAACCGTGACTCGACTATTCTCTCTCTCTCTATTCCCTTGCGCCCGACCATCTCTTGTTTTCCTTGTTTTTTGTCAATTGGTTTTTTTTACTTCTGTTTTCATCATAACTAGCTTGTTTTCTGCTTGGATTTATTCGGAGTAGGCGCGTTGCCTTTCACGCCAGTCGACTTCAAATTTTTTTTTACAGCTTGCGTTTTTTCAATACCTAGGTGAAGTCGCGAAAATTTTACGTCACCCATGAAAGCGAAATTAATCGTAATTCCTTTCCTGTTCAAATATTTTCATTATTTGATGAAATTCATTCTAAATTTACGTTGCCTTTAACATAGAATTGCGTCAAGGAAGTCGTTTTTATTATTGAATTTGATACTCCTCTATTATGTGCTGTACCGAGTATTTAATCTATCATTCTATGACAGTGTTCTAAAATTTTATCAAATGATCTGTTCACTGTTACGGACACTATTCACTGTTTGGTATCTTTAGCTGGACATCTGAGTACATACAGTACAAAACGTTTTCTAAATTTGTGTCGTTTACTTCTGCGCTTATCAAACTTCACACTACTTAATCTAACTACTTCTGGATCATCCAAAATATTCTTTTCGCGTAGGTAGGATATAGCGGTTTCTTCGTTACGTATAACCATCCTTTAAGATCTGCGTGGCTCAGCATTTGATTGGGAGGGTAACCTGTTGTAACAGCTTGTCGTTAAGGAAAATATTATGTAGACGAAGAATATCTCATTTTCAAATGTAACCGTAACGTTGTTTGGCTATTATTTTTTAGATGGGTTTGTAGGATGTTCGTTTGTTTTTCTGTCGTGAAAAAATATTTTGGTTGGTTTGAATGTAATCTTGGTTGGGCTCATTTTGGAATTAAAATATCTCGGTGAACCATGTATCGGAAGAGCACCGGGCGATAATGAACTGGAACCTTAGGTAAATATGTAAAGGACAGATAATTTTGATATGTTGCCATTTCGAGTTCATCAGAGTTTAATATGACCCTTAAAGTTTGGTCGTCGAGAAAAGAGGATAGCTTTGAGGATTTTGAGTAGTGGGTGTAGAGAAGAGTGGAAATAACAAAATGGACAGAAGGCAATACAAAATGAGTTCTAGGCGTGGTGGGGAAAGCGGAAGGTCGTTGGGAGAAACTGAAAGTGGGTGCGGAGCGTACTGATAGGCAATGGATTGTCGAAGACTGTGATGGAAGGGGTGATAAAGAGTAAGCGAAACAGAGAGAGGAAAATATTAGGCAGGTTGAACGAAATGAACGGAGGTAAAGAGTAAGTATAGTTGAAATAATTATTACTTGTAATGCAGAGTGTTACGGCATAAGGTGCTGTGTTGGGCAGGGCTTAGAGGGAAGCAGTGCTTAGTTCCGGGGTCCATCTAAGATCCATCATGACCGCCAGACCACTTTTAATAAATAAGACAAAGAAATTTTCACAAACATGCTCACATAAATTATTTATTGTCCACCTGGTTCAAACAATATGTCGCCATGATCATGCATATCAGAAGAAGTGTTGCATTACAGAAACCAGGTCGTTTGTTTAGGAAGCTTTCCACCAATATCATCAATTTCGTGTTTAAGCCCTCCGTTGTTGTCGCATTTTGCACCTCTTACACTTTACCTCAACGAGCACATCAGCGTTAACAGGGAAATTAGGGAAGGATGGACGCAATTTCACTCGATGACTATACTCAAATAAAATGTTCTATCTGGTCGAGAAGGAAATATATTTTTTTAGATGTTTCCCGGTATATTTCTGAATGTATTTTTTTACGTTGTTTTCCTTTCGAATCCATTAAAAGCTAATGTTCACCGATGAAAGAAAGCATCATTTAAGGAAAAGGTTTAGCCTCAAGTCAGGTATCCTTCAACCGGAAACTCAACCACTCACTCTTTCGCTCGCTCCATTTTTGATGAGTTCCCTCATATCCGTGGCGCCTGCATTCTTTCAAACGTTCAAACTTCACCGATGTGCAGAATTGTAAGCTGGCACTTATCGCTCGACATCCTGAGTTGCTCCGGGCGTGGGCGGGTGGTTATCGTGCCATCCCTCCTCTCTGCGGATCCACATCTACGTCGGCGTTCGATTTCTTCGTCTGTGCTCTCCCCGCTCCTCCAGTTTACTCAATCATCCCATCCACATTCCG
>LYUA01000007.1:1545442-1555889 GCA_002093875.1 Calopteryx splendens
TCCCAATCCCACCTCTCGCCCAGCGCGAGCAAGGGGACGAGGGCAGGGGTGATTTGAGGGGGGAGGTCGGACGCTCAGGTGCTTCGCCTGTGCCGTAAAGTGAGAAGATGGTAGAGGCTGGCAGAGAAAGCAATCGCTTTTGTTTTTGTTTTTCCACCCCTTCATTCCATCCCGTGGGAAAAAGAGGTCGCGAACTGAGTTTCCAAGTCTCTGGAAAATAAATTGCGGCCGGCATATTCCACAGCGCGGTGTGCAAAGAAACGATATGCTTCTCTTGAAAACAACGTGATTCACAACTCGTGTGATGGCGAATTTTTTAAGGATACGGAAAATAACAAAACACGCGGTGTAATGGCAGGGAGTGCACGGAGCTCAAGGAATCGATTTCTTTACGACGACGATGACGACGTTGATCGAGTACGTATATCGATGCCGCGCACAATATATTCGGTGCGGTCGTAAAAGTCACCCTGCCGGTCTTCCCCGATGTGTGTTATTCGAGGGGGTTATCATCGCGAGATGATCCACTCGGCGATCGGAGCGAGTAGGTTTTCCTCTCGACGGGGATCGTTCGTGATTCATACCTGTTGGTTTTGCGTCGGAATTTTTATCGGTTGAAAAAAAAATCTTTCGCAGCGGGGCAGTCCGCCAAGACCACTCTCTTTCGGGATAACGCCCTTCTACAGACGATGATTTTGGGTTTAATAGCACGAAGGAATCATAAAATCGATTTTTTTTCATTGAATACAACTTTCGAGCTCATCTTCGTGAAACCTGAGAATTGCGTGGAAATAATTTTTTTTAAAAGAAACCTGAAAATACATTACTTTCATTGATTCCACTGCTTTTTCATTACAACTGCAAGTTATTCATTTAAGAGGGTGGGACGAATATGGAAGTATTTCTGAACACTGAAGGATCACATAATGGCTTTAAAGGATAAGTTTCCACTGCAAGATGTTAATCTTTCATGGGGCAATTGGTTCCCCAGGAAAAGGTCGCCTCCACCAAAAATCGGACCACGGACCTTTCCCTTTCCTAATGAATCCTCGAAGCCTTTATTCTGAATTTATTTTATCAATGCTTAGTTCGTTTATTTTCGTTAAAAAAATAATATTCTTTACGGTAGAAAAACGTACCTATATCATTTAATATGCCTATTACATTCGGTTTGACTATCTACCGGTTGTAATGATTAATTATTCATTGTCTAATTCGATTGCCTAACGTGCCTCTTCGTAAGTGGCTTTGACGCAATTTTTATCGAGAAATTGAGCTTTAAAGGCTTGAACAGTATATTTTTAAACTCACTCCCCGCTATAAATTTTACATCCGCCTGTGATCCCTTCCCATCAGCATTCACCTCGCTCCATTTGCTCGGAGATATTCTTCGCGCCCATTGTTTAATCGCCTCTTGTCAAGGAATCCTGGGGAGAAGCGTCATTGCATCTCCATGAGGTGGAGGCCATTGGCTCATGTTTTATTCCGAAAGTGAAAGGGCACGTTTAATGGTTTTAATAACATACTCTCCACTCGTCTTCCTTGCCCCTAACGGGTCGTTAAACAAGCGTCGGATGACTTAGGGCACAGCAAAGTCAACCCATTAAAGATCCATTCCTGAAATCCTTTTTCAGTGACAGAATTGCTTACTCATAAGCCTCGCAGAACCAATCCTTATCACTAATAGTTATTTTTGATTATGTTTGTGCTAGCTTCTTTCACAGATAAAATGTAATCGATATAAATAGGAGATTTAAACATGCTTGAAATGCGTTGTAAAATGATAAGACATTAGAATAGTTGAAAAGATTGAATTCTAATTGCGTATGTTTTCCAATTTATTTGAGGAAAACTTAATATTTTGTTTTCCCATAATAACAAGTCTAGGCATCAATATGCATCATTTTTTCCAAAAAGTCGAAAAAATTGCGTTATTTGTCATATTTTTGCTAATTTTCTTGAAGCATGACTTATAGAAATTATATATGAATTATGTTAATGGCTATATCCTTTTTTAATGGATTTGTAACTTAATCATGAATATTTTTAAAGATAATTTACTCTTCCCTATCCGTGAATGAAAATTGGGTGTGGTTTTCTTATTGATTGAGCGTTGGGCTGCTACCCGGAGGGCCCGAGTTCGAGTCCGGGTGATGCTTCTGATGATACCCTCAGCTGTTCGATTTTGCGGGTGTCAGATTTTCCTGGGAAATCGCAGGTGGTACAGGGAAAGGAAATCCCTCCTTACCCTGATGTGTGAATTTTACACGCCATTGGGATTAGTGTTGGGTATTCCTCACCTATTGCCCTACCCTACCAACCTTCGAGTTGATAACTGTGGGATCTGTGAAAATTTATGAATCCAAAAGTATATTTCACCGACGGATGACATCATTGAAGATTGGCTACCCTAATAATTATAATTGAGTATAGTTTCCTTCGTGAAACGGTCTGGATGAGTGGACCAATTTAATTAAGAAATTCCTTGTTTGTCAATGTGTACGGACCAGACGGTGGAATGCAGTGCGATCCTCTCGTTATTTCTACATTGGGTATTAATATTGGCCATCTTCGACCCACCTGTGATACGCATAATGCATAGCTGTTTATTTATTGAGAACGAACGAATTTTGACTCCATTTTATTTTGGTGAACTGTGTTGCAAAATCCCCATAACTCTCTTCCGTTGTCTCCAGCTTTCACGTGGGTACAAAAATAATTGGTTCGCATCGTCCCGGTCAACAAAAGGCGGGAGAAACATTATCCCAAGAAAGGAAAGGAGCGAGGAACTAGGAAAAGACTTGGAGTGGGTTTGTCGTTGAGCACCGATGAATGTTTCCTGTGACATGATGCTGAAATGAATTGGTAATTAAATTTATAGAATCAAAATCAGCCCCTGCCCCAGTTTTAATTCCGCATTAATTGTACTGTCGAAGGGGAATCGAATAATCGAGGATATATTTCCCTCAAAGCAAAAACCGCTATTCACATCATTTCATCAAAACAAAATATTTTTATTACTTACATATTCACTTATTTTCCGAAAAAATTTTCCACGTTTATTTTTACGATAAACGAAGTCACCTTTCCTTGTGACGCCTACGTCGATGTGCCCCGCTGTAGTTCCCTCTTAACCTTTCGGAGAATGACCGCGGAAATTCTCTCCTTGGAATATTGATGCGATGACCAAGAATGATCGTTGCATCACAGTTACCTCAGTTGGAATATTTTCTGAAGTGATGATTCTGGGTCGATAAATGAAGGCAAAACACGGTGTCTGGCACCAGTATTCTTTGTCTTTGGAAATAAACGTCGCGAAGATCGAAACTCAACAATTAAAAGTATGACGTTGACCCAGAAATTTTACGACAACGAAATCAATAAGAAATGTTTTGAGAGGTTTTGTCCAGTCATTCTAAATCGTCGATTTGATTTTTAATGCTACAAAAAATCAAGCAGATAAGCCAGACCTGGTCATTACTTAGGCTTCCCAGTAAATTACGCCCTATGCTAACTTTCAGTTGAATTAGGTATTCAACTAAATGTATAGGCGTCAATTGTCAGGAGATTCAATAAAATCAGACAAACATAATGATTGTTATTACCCTCCTACGCCGTCGAAGAGCGTGGAGAAATCTTAAATTTCCTCCATGCGATTATCCTCGAAGGCTTGCGGGTGAACTTCTCATCCTCGATTGCTTGCTTACTCATTAGCGCATACCTCGCACGCCTGTTTGGTCATCCGAATAGGCATAACATTTACACTTCGTTTTCTCTCTCACACATATGAATTAAGGTTTTTGTGGATTCAATTTTCTCAATTAAGCGAGCGCAATTAATATCCCCGTGAAATTCAACTCGAAGGGGGCAAAAAAACCTCCAACTAAACTCCCGCTGGTAGTTTAATAAAATCTTACTCAGTACGGTGTTTTCTCTACCACGAGTGCGGACGATCGACTCAATTCAACGCATGCCGTTCGGTGTATGACACTTTTGCCCATCACTCGAGACTCACGACTCGTTTTTCTCATTAGCGGAATGGTTTGAGTTGAGTAATGGAAAGGGGCGGTCGGGAGCAATCATTCCGAAATGAATCCCGCGGAAGCGTAGAGGAAAACCGAGAAAGCATCCGTGCTACTCTTTCGATCTCTCACGTTTGACCTTTCACGCTCAAAATGCAATGCAAATAACCTCATTGGTAATTATAGGTGGTTGCCGATTACTGGATGATTTTAATTGCTCCTGTGGGTGCGGTCTGAACTATGGTTAATTCTAAGGCACGTCACCGGATGCAAGGGCAGCGATATGCTCCCTTGAGACGCTTGCGTGGGTGGTACACAGGACCTCTCTGAGAAGACATATGGCAAGCAAATCGGAGGCTGGCAACAATTTTCTTGCGTTTCCAGAGAGAATGGAAAACAATTAGAATTGAGACCGAGGTGCTTCTGCGCGTATCTTCCTGTCCTGTCACTATTGGTGTCACACAATAGGACGATTTTTGCTGGAAATGGATACAGGAAACATCCCTGAATTTGAAGTTGAAGCGAGAAAAGCGAAAACCATGCGAAAAACATAATTCAAATTGCATCCGTTGCCAAATATTTCAGTGAACTACTCAAGGATGATATGATTAAAGACAACTTATCCGTGAAGTTCAAGATGAATTAAGGAACGATAAACTGCATAGAAGACCTGGAGAGGAAAAGACAGTGTGGAAAACTCTACGACAGTGAAGAACCATATGGGGCATCTTGAGGCATAATGGATTGGCTAGATAGTAGATCAGAAGCATGGAAAAGAATAGAAAACCTTTGAAACTGGCACTGGAATCGAATTCTGAAGATTAAACGGACAAATAAAGTGGGGAAGAAGAAGCATATAGAAGAGCAGAAGAGGAAAAGACAGTATGGATAACTCTACGGTAAAGAAGAACCAGATTGATTGGACACATCTTGAAGCGCAATGGATTAGTTAGAAACATAATTGAAGGGAAAGCTCCCCCGATGAAGGCCAAGGGACAAGTGCTTAGGACAATTAAGAAGGGTATAAAAACGATTTATAAATCATAAAGGGTGTAGAAGGGGATTAGCTGTGAACAGGGAAGAATGGAGGGCTGAAGTGAACCAATCATAGGACTGAAACGCTGATGATGGTGATCCGTGAAGTTGATCTGGGCATCATCTAATTCATGCTAAAGTTTAGTTAAACCTTTTCGGAAAAGATGATTGGAAAACATTTCTGGTTGTCTTCAACGCTATCAGAGTTCTTAACCAGGCGAAGTCGATAATTTCAGCATTTTGAGTCAGAGACTCGGAGATTTTGAAACAGTCACGATCCCTTTGCGAGAGTGTGACGCCGGTGAATGTAGCACGTATTCTGCCGATAATTCCTAATTTTCGGCGCTCGCGCGAGCCTTTCCTTTTGGCAAGCGCATTTTACAATCACTCTTAAATCTAACTTATTCTTCCCTCGCGTACTTTGGATCATGCTATTATGATCCAGGGAAATTGTACACGAGTGATAGTTGAAAGCTGGATAAGCCCGTAGAAAGATACTTCGCTGTGTTCAGTAACATTATTATAACATGTAGCTCAAACACTAATTGAATATCCAATCTTAAAGATTAATCTATTATGCAGGACTTCAGTATCCTGTAGGTTCAACGAATAAATCTAGCTAATTTCCATCACCAAATAAATTCTGAGCTGCTAGCCACCGTTGGGACATGCGGCTGATGGTTAGAGGTAATTGGCCCTCTGTGGAGCTTCCAACGTAAAATATGTAGCTGGATTAAGAATATTGAGAGGGTATGGGACGATGAAAAGGATCCTATCTCTTTACGGTTATTTAAGTTTATTAAGTAAACGGGATTAAATATGTTTAACCTCGAGTAATTTTTGTTTACTGCTTATCTGATATTTTTCCCTCCATGATTTTATGGGACGTGCGTGGCATGAGAGATGTAGTATGCCTGTCTTGGTGGCTCCCACGCTATTTTCGATTAGTCCAGCACAAGCTTCTACCACGTCGCTCTTTTTTTCTTCGTACACTTTAAATATCGTTCATTTCACCTCTCGAATTTGTAAATACCTAATCGAGAGAAATATGGGCAGAAGCAAATGCAGGTATTTGTTGTGGTGTTTATTTTTGGCCCGAGAATGAGACCTATTATCTAGCCCCAGCCCCTTAGGCACTTACCTTCTTGATCAGCATAAAATTATTGGGTGGCCCTGGAAACATGCGAAAGGTTACATTCTCCCGAGGATTACTGCCATGTGGCCCTGAAAGTATAGCGGGACAATACTCTAACGAAACTTGACTAATATTCATTGAGTTTAGCAATAATTTTAAAAAGTTAACAGTAACGCCGAATTATTCGTCCGATGTATTCATCCTAAATTACAATCCATGATTTTTTGATCGAATAAATCGTACGATGAAATTTAGGCGGTTATGTAGACATTTCTTTCCTGTAGTGAGATTTCTATTTTTCAAACCATTATTAGTTATTTTTTTGGCATTCATATCCCGAGCCTACTGTTCCTGCCATTAAAAGCGGTATAAACGCACTTTAAACTCCCATTTTTTACTGTATTTTTCAATGGCGTCAACAAATGCAAATAAATTCTATCAGTACTGATAATATTCAGCTAGCCTGATAAATACCTTCTACTTTCTTCTTATATTATCTGAATACTTTCCCAACTCATTTGAAAGGTCCGAGTTTTTTTTTCTGAATGCAATTTATTTTTTTAATTGGCTTCATTCGAGACAGATAAGATAATATGCAACAAATCAAGCGAATTGATTGCACAAAGTAAATGGTCGTGTTTTCTTGGCTGGTGTGCCATAACTGCCTGTTCAATCACAAATATCGTGGCGGAATGGTCGATTGGCTGCAGTGGTAATTTCTTTGACTTGTTGGAAAGGGAAGAGTGTGCACATTAAAGTAACGCCCACTGTTGTGCCTGCAAATTGAAGGTTGATGCTGTACGCTTCTGGTGTGAAGCATCTGTGCTTTTTTTATGTCGCAGAAAGTGTTAAAAATATTTCGGAAATATAAACCACCTGCTTTGACTGAAAAAATATTTCTTTCCAATGTGCATTTGTATGCTCAGTTCATGTAATATTTTATGAACAGGAAGTTTTCAACATGGTATTCATTGATGCATTTTGATATTACGAATTGCACCCCGCCACCAAGTGTCAGAAAATGGAACTATTTATCTACTCACAAAGAGATACCTACGGGTGATTTTATGGGTTTATTCTATGCTAATGCATAGTGCCTAAGTGGGAGAAGCTAGAAGGAGCTGCTGTATTGTATCAGGTCATCTCTAATTCCTGGGAGAACCTGGTCTTTCGTAATCCTTGTGCAAAAAAACTTCTTGGTTGATTATTACATTCGGTTTCACTAAATCTAAGCTCCATAATTTATGTTTTTAAGGACACTATTCCTTCAAATGCATGTTCAGTATATGCCTCGGCCTGTAAGAGTAAGATGAGAAACTAAAAATAAAATTGTCCCAAGCATAGAAGTTTGTTTGTTTTAACGTTTTCATATTTAACTCGCGTTATTACCCTCCGTGCTTTCAAATGACTTTTTTGAATTGAGATTTATGATAAGGGAATATTCATATTTGTTCATTCTTCAAATGTTTTCTATTTCAAGTGGATTATTAGAAGTACCTATTATAGTGTTCAATCAGCATAATAACTTTGTAAATCCTATAAATAAAAGTAAATTTAGCTGTAACAATGCAATGAGCTGCAGTGGTGCGGTATCGATTGCTCAGGTCGTTTGTATTAATAGGAATAGTTATGTAATTCGTTTTTTTTAGAATTTTAGGGAATAAAGAGAGAGTTGAAGGAAACTTGACGTTGTCATACACCTATTTTAGCGAACGATGTGATTGGGTAATTTTTTCCACGTTTTTGCGTAATGCTCACTTACCGACTCTCGTCAAGTTAAATCAAGTTTCGTACGTAATACGGTCCTGCACCGACTCCATTCCATTACAAAAGATAAGTGAAGTCAGTTTATTGAAAAACAAATTCCAACAATGAATTCAGTATTGATGGTTACTGAGGGCATGATTTTTGACTGAGCTATTTATATAATATTATAAATGGTAAGGCAAACTTTGTTTTTCCACACACATGCATATTTAATCACGACCAGGTTTCATTATATAGTAACATCTTCAGGTGGCAAAATAAAAAGAATTCACACACTTATACAATCAGACCAGAAAAGGGGTGGGGAAGGAGGTAAGATTTTCTTCTGCTATTTATAATTCTTCCATCTATCATAATCAAGATCTAACTATTTTTTCACCATAAGGCAAGGCACTTCACCTCAGGAAGTTAACCTATTAACCAGAATTTTACAATGTGTCCACAGGAATTCAGTTATGAGGTCGAAAAGTGCGCTCGATAATATGAAAATTATATATCGTTCATCCATTAACAATGTTTATTCAAATTAACTCTCCCAATCAAATAAGTAATGCAAAATTATGGCTTTAGGCATCATAGGTTTTTCAAGTGCTACGATATTTTATGAGTTAATGCATTTTGAGTTCGTAGCAACAGAATACCACTTTCCTTTTCCATCACCCATTAGTATAAGATCAATTAAATTGATGGGTTACGATTAACCCGGTGGAGGCAATAGTGATTGTGAAAAAAGTATATTGAGAGAAAGCTTCCATTATCGAGTACCTCGGTTCCCTTAAAAGAAGGTTTGATGGGAGATAAATAGTTGTGTTATGCCTGTGTGGCAAAAACTTTGTATGGGATGACTCAGTGCTTCTGCAATCACGTAGCGCACTTTTTTTCCTGGGGGACGAAACGATTGATGAAGAGAATTTGTTGTTGTAATTCTTGCTTGGGCGATCGCTCTTCCCCCACCGAGAACAATCTCCCGTGAAACATGAAACATACCGAAGTACAAAAATGCAGACGACTCATTCGTAACGATTTATTACTTCGAAGCGTTGGATTTCGGTAACGTCGACCTCTCTTTCTTCGAATCGTGCATTAGGTTGGCTTAAAATGTTTAAGTTATTTGGGAATAAGGGATAAGCTTTCATATTGCAAAAAAATGTTGTGTTCGTCTTGGTTTTTCCGTTTTTCAACATTTAGTTTGGTCATTTCACTTGGTAAAATGAAGATGGGTCGCTAGAATCAGATAGATCTCCCCAATAATTTGTACGCTCCTGCCATATATCTGCTCTCCCATTTCGTTGCATTCTTATTTATTTATTGCTATTTCTCGCATGTGCCATTTGTATCGATGGAGTATTTTCTAGTATCCTACTTGTCCTCTGTCCGAATATTCCCCTAAATATTCAATCTTGCCCGTAGGTATATTCCCCCAAATATTCACCCCGTTCCTTCAGTTCCCCCGTTTTTTATGCTGTCCTTTAATGTCACCTGCCCCTCGCTGCAAAGACCTTGGTGAAAAGCATAATTAAGTCGACTAATAAGTCGAATGTGAAACGCGTGTTGTTAAATAATAGCGATCGATGATAAGAGATTTGATTTTGGAAATTCGGCATATCTATAGATTTATAAAACTCGTGATGAAGTAATACTCGATGTGAGATATGGAAACAGTCGTATTTTAATATCGCCGTATTGGAAGGCCCCCGAAGGGATACGAGTAGTTACGAGTTTCTTAATGGAGGTCGTGGAATGTCAAGTACAACAATGTGAAGGGCTCCTTAAGTGGTGTAACTAGGAGATGTTTAGCATCCTCCAGAGTGAATAGGTTTCTTTGATGTACCGCTGTTAAAGACACATTTATTGCCCATGCCAAACTTAGTAAAGGAAGGAAGACAATTTTTTTTGCATCATTAGATGGGTAAAGTTTACTTCAAATGAGGGAACTCAACCACCAGAGGCAGTCACTTATCGGCATGACGTTACACCTTTCCACCTCCACCCAAACTAACCGGGGGGATAGTAAAGGCAATGTCGGTTCTCTCGGCAAATGGGATATTGCTCGTCTAATATCTATGAATAAAGATCTTTGTAGCGACTAGATTCGACGAAAAAGACCTTGAGAACTACCTAACAAGGGGACTCGTTGGGTAAAAAGACGGCTCACTTGTTTACTGCTCTCTTGAGACTAAGAACCCCAATCTCAGAGAAAAGGACTTGGGAGGAGATGTGCTTCAGGGCAATAACGGCAGTGATTGGTTGAGATTTAAGACGGGAAATTAGAGATTAGTAATAGGAGGCATTACACCACGAATAATCTGTGAAGAAGTGGCAAAAAATTTCTCAAAGTGCACTTTGACGCGGGATGCAGCGTTTCAAAGGTAATAAGATTCTTGGAGAATAATCATAAAATAGTCTGCTGGAACACCATCAAATGTCACAAATTTTTTTAAGCCTTCTCAGAAATACCACATGAGTCATTGAGTTAATCATTAAATAA
>LYUA01000007.1:1575620-1585764 GCA_002093875.1 Calopteryx splendens
GCCTCACCCTCTCCCCCCGCAATTTTCCCCTCCGCCGCTCTCCTCTCCTTTTTCAGTTCATGACTCTCTCTCCCTCTCCCCCCTCCCTTCCTCTCTCCCCCCCTCCCCCGACCACATCCCTCCCGAAGAGTTGCCTTGTGTGTTGTGCCCTTTACGAGTGAATAAGTATCGGACGGGATGATGGGAAAGCATTGGATTTATTTTCATGCATTAATTTTTATTTTTTCGTAATCGAAAGATGATTGTCCGATCCGGAACGTCTCATCTCAGTCTCGTTTGGTGTAAAAAACAAATGAAGAGTCGCGGAATGATTTGTGGGCGTATTTGTTGTTGTAGTGCGTACGGAGGGTGGATGAGGGAGAGGGGAGGTGTCGCACCCCTTCCGAGCATGGGCGGAGAGGTAAGTACCTGCGTACTTAGTCACCTGTGTATGTGCTTAAGCCTATATAAAGACCCGCTTCCACTGTCACCGTCGGCCACTCTCTTTGCCTGTGTCGACCGGGGTGGGTTGGCACCCCGCGAAAAAGAATTGCCAGCAGTAGCACGGTCGGTCGTGATACTCCGGCCCTGACTCCACTCCCATACACTGACCGCCGCCAGCCAAATCATCCCTCCCTGATCGGCCCTTCGGACAGAAAAAGCTTGAGGGATTATTCTGGATGTTGAAGGGTCTGTTCACCTAATACACTTGTCTCTTCCGGTTTCCGCGAAATCTAATACTGAACTTAGCTGATATATTCGTGTATCTTCCGTGTTGTTTGTCACCTGCCCTGTCAACATGGGAGATCACTGGAAACATCCCCGGATGTTCGCCAGTGGTTTTTTTCGGAATTTTAGCCACTGGGTCATCCTGGAAAATTCCGTTATTCACCGTTATCGATCGGACGTTCCCTAGAGTGCGGGACATTCGGTGTCTAGCGCATGTAAATTTCCGTCATGAATTGCGAAATCTGCTCACGCTTTCCTTCCAAAGGATGGAAAGACGGATGAAGGTTCTATTTTTCAACATATACGGAAGGCTTTTTACTTTATTTTCTTAAAAACTGTCGAGAAATCATGAGAGTAAATCGTGCTTGCTGTATCCAAATAAATAATATGAGCTAAAAAAATGTGCATCACATAGTTTATCTCTATAGGCCGATATTAATGCCCCCGGGAAGAATTAATTATAATTAGTTATTATATATAATAATAACGTATTATGCAGAATAAATTAATGGAGACGCGAAAAATAGTCCCCTGTAGCCACCTCCTGAATAATTTTTAAGTTCCGCGGAGCATGGCACTGATCAAAGGTCCGCCAGCCCTAAATATTATTTCATTGAACGCGGTTACTGTGGGAATCCCTCCTCGGATGGGGCCCCGCGATGGAGGGAGGAGGGAAGGGAACGCCCCTCCGATTCCCCTCCCTCAAAACCTCGGGTGTCCCGCCTTCGTTTATTCCCAGTTCTATTCACTTTCCTCCCCCGAGGAGGGTGGAGTGAGGGGATAATTGGTCGCCCAGAGGAAAAAACCAGTGCCACGCCACCTCGGAAGGATCCCGTATTTTTTTTCCCTTGAGAATGAATGCGATGCGATACGGATCTTTCCGCATACTTACCACCGGTCCTCTCCCCGTGCCATGAAATTAAGGAATCCAAAACTCCGGCGAGCGAAATACATTCTCCATCGCTTTTTATTTTTTCGAAAATTTCCGAGCAGCTGAAACTCTTGCGACACCCGCGATCTGACCCCTTCGATGATCCCTGTCGCGTAGCCAGACATTTGACTGCGAGGTGTCGTTTCGTCGTAGGTATTCGTCACTTTCCTTAAGTGGCTCATGCAACCTCGCGGAAAGGACCGGGCTTTCCAAACCAACCCAGGGAGTAGAGCACATTTTGTCATTGTCCGCCGTCTGAGTTTTACCCTCTTTGGACTCCTTCCCCATTCTGTGCTACATTCGAATTTATTACCGACAAAAAATACTATTTTTCGGCCTATCTTCCTGCCTTTTTCGTTAGTTAACAATATGAAAGGAAATTCAGTGCTGCTGTAAAATGTGAGCAATAGCGAATTTAATGAGTGACCGCAAGGATATAAATTTCGTCAGAGATAAAATCGGTGGAATCAATCAAATAAAATATCCATTGGTCGTTTTTTTTAGCCGAGCAAATGCAAATTTTCATTCATCGCTTTTTTTAGAACAGAAAGAATGCACAAAAAACTTCGTAAAGGAGCGCAGTTTGGGAAACGTACCCGCATTTCTCCTGCCTGCGATTCACTAGGTTTCATGTGGGCCGTCGTATTGTTCCTTAAAATTTCCTATAACCGTAAAATTGCGTCATCATGGTGCAGCATAACTACATTTTTGGGCACTTAGCTTCAAGTTTTCGATCGCCTTTCGTGAATTGAGTTCCTGTTAACGACCACAAGGAGCACACCGAACTATGCATATCGAATCGGTAGTCTAATAATGAGAAAATAAAAAATGGCTCGAGAATCAACTTTAACGGTACCAGAGAGAATATCTCAAATATGAACCGAGGTGAGTAGTAGTAGTGGTAAAGAACACAAGAAGTTAGCAGTGGCAGGGTTTATGTGAATTATAAACGTGAAAGAAGCATGAGGAAAGGCTTTGGAGAAAGCATACTGTTAAACTGGCGTTCATCAGACATGAATGCAGAGATTAGCGTTGCAAAAAGGGGTGATGCCATTAACTTTTCATTCTAATCCTTTTCAATACATTCCCCTGCGGATGAAAAAGGAGCCTCTGGAATCCACTTCTTTACTTATCAAAAGCAGCCAAAGCCGTAAGCATCTCACACTGTCTCATTCATCCAGCCAATCAAATCAAACGGGAATTCCCTTTCACTCTCCAGCATGGAGTCGCAATTAACTACGCGGCAAGCGGTGAGGCTGTTAATGCCTTTTCGACACGCGGCTATGATCACCGGATATGTTACTCATTATTTCCATACAAATTCATTGTTCTTACGTTTTTTTAACGTTTTTCGAAGACTAATATATTTCTCCGTCTGGTGAATTGAGATGTAACCTTACGAAGTCCTCGCAGGATTTTAACTTCCGAGATGAGGTAACTATTTTCTTTTTATTTCGCTGTAAATTAACTACCTACCTCAAAGAATCGCATTAATGATTCTTTCCATGTCGTCAATTAATCTTCCGAAATTACTTGCATTCCTCCTCAAATGACTATATGAGTGTTTCCTTTTTCATATAAGTCGCTGTGTCGTAAACTTTAATCATTCTTTAGAGTCAGTCCTTGGCTTTGTATGCGTCTTTCCCAAAGGCACCGGCCATGGTATGGACGGTGATTCATACTAATGTCTATTTAATTACAGGATTCATGTATGAAAGTTCTCGAATTTTTGGGCTTGGCGTATTATCCCCCCCCCCACCTTTGTATTTACTCGTACTTTAATCTGCTATCCAATGCTAAATTCTTAAACCTCCGTATTTCTTTCTTCCCTTGGTATCACTATAATTTTCTTTCACGTTTCAGCATCATGACCCTGTCAGCTAAAAATGATAACCACCCAGCAAATGCATTTTCATTAGCTTTGGAAATTGCGGATGTCATCCTGCAGAGTTTTCGGGGGAAGTTTTTATATTTTTATCGGGGAATAAAGCTGATTGAGGAATGCATTACAAAAGTCCTCAGCCAATCCCTTTGTGAAAAAAATGGGTAGGTATTGGACATTTTTTTTGGTTGGAACTGGAAAGTCTGCTCCAGCGAAGACACCGACTTAGAGGGTAATCTCTTGGCCATCACAAAATGTAATTGTAGGTCGTGGGAGGCGGAAGGGATGATTCCTCGCTAAAAGGTCGTGGGTTCAAATCTCGTCTGAAACAAGGTTTTCGTGCCTATATTAAATATAAGATTTTTTCCGAACTCGACATCATATTGTAAATGGATGGTTGGATATTTCATCACCAATGTACTAAAAGATAAAGAAACTTGTTTCAAACTCGTGATGAAAGATATTTCCTCCTAATAATCGATATCTAAACATTCATATATTACCCAACAAACCGCAATGCTGGCAGGGGATGGGAGGACGTCAAGCATTACGATAGTAATGTAGTTTCTTTGTTTTTTTTAACTTTGAAATAATATAGGACAGTTGTTTATTGTACTTTTAATACAAAACGATACACTACCAAAATTGTTATTTTAAAAGGATGGAGTATGCATTTCTTGTCGTGCTGTGCATGTTTAACGGAAAAGTTGATTGAATTATAAAGACCGAGGAGCTCTCCGATTTCTGTGTGCTTAAAGATAAAATAGGACAGATAAAAACAAATTTAGAGGTTCATAAACGTTACGCAAGAATGGCAACAACTACTACGTTGGAGAGTCTGAACAATTTTTTTTGTAGTGAAGTGTGCGAAAGAATAACGATTATTCACATTTATCATCTTTTAAGTCTTTTTCTCTTCTTTTCTACGAGTAGACCAATATTTTGTCCATAGGAGGAATTCGTCCATAGTACTTAGTTTATTGTACTCTATTTCAATCTCTTCTTTGTCCTAAGCCTTAGATAATTGGTCTGGACCGGGAGGGGGCTTTTATTCCGGTTTTTCAAGGTAACCTTTAAGAATTTCAATTGTGAAATTTTGGAATATCTACGTTGAAAAAAAAGGTTACTGCTGAATTGCTGCTGAACTGCTGAAGTATGATTTTATCCATTTCTTGTTTAAAATCAATAGCAAAAATATCAGTTGGCCTTCTGAATTATCCAAATAACTGATTATTATTCTAATTAGTATTCTGGTTTTTGTTTTCGCATAGACCTTTGCAGAAAGTTTCTCGAGGAAGCGTTGAAACGCATAGGTACATTTTGGAATATAATTTCATTGATGATGTGTTTTACTAAATGAGTATTTTTATCGCTACCTAAATCTACGCCTAAAGTTTTTTTGTTTTACGATACGGCTTTTTAGTGTAGTCCTTCAAAAGTTTAAATAATTCCTAAATTTATAACAAATTTACTGGACTACAAATGCATGAAATGAATTCTGCCTGGAAAATAATTCGAATCAACATCGTTTCTATTGTCACTCCATTTATGTAAAACCGGCTTAAAGGTACGAATTGTTTTACAGGTTTTCCTCTATAATGCTGTATTTAAAGGATATAAATTACCGTGACTTCCTTGTGCTGAACGTGTTCGAAGACGATTGACTCGAAAATTGTATTGCCTTAAATTTATTTATATTTTATTATAGGTTAAATCTAATCTCTTTACTTAGCCTCTAATTAATCTCAAATCTAAACTACCATATTCAATTGTGTTTAAATCTACTATACTTAACATCTCTGTGTAGTTTCCTCCATCATTGGCTTGCGATCTAATGTTACTGTTTACTCGCCGCCTAATTTTCTTCATTTACTGATATGCATTCATAGTAGCGCGCATGGGAAGTAAAGAAATTATGAGATGGGAGCCCTATTATTTTTGGCTGTATCAATACAGTAGTCGTATACATCACTATCCATCTAATTATATGACCATCCATTTACATTTGATTACACCCAGGACCGCGTTTCTCCAGATTTCTTTCAGAATCGATCTGCATCACCTGGAAAATAGTCGTCACAAACGTTACTACTTCGCAAAATATATTTCAGAATTTTAGGCTTGTAAAAAGTGTCGTAACTGATTCATTTTTATCATAAGGTCCTTACGAGCAAATTATAAGTACTCGTAAATTACCAATAAGCGTTGAGGAACGAAGCACAGAATGTGTTACTATTCTGATAAGTTATTCTATCATCAGTTCTGTGCGATAGCATTCTATGAATCAGACATTCTGCTCCTTATGGGGCACGGCAATAGAGAGAACGTCAGTAAAAAAAAATCACCACGATTTCGTCTCCTTAGCTGATTTCGACGAGGCGCATGGTGGATTAGAGTGATCGAATTTAATGGAATTATTATTGCATCTATGTTGAAAAGGTACTTGATAACGTTCCACCTATTGGACAAGGTCGCGTTTCACTGCACTGTAGCATGCCCAGGTGCGAAGTTACAGACGAATATGCGTATAATGTAGCCAAGGTGGGGTCGGGGGTGGGAAAATAGGTGGAGGTGTGAGGGTCTGGATATTGCCCTTCTTGGCTGTCGGGGATGATCGGAGGGGGACGTGGGCAACCGGGGAGTGAGGGGAAGGGAGTGAGTATTCCTGATATTGTATAAAGAGACGGGATAGAGAAAATGAGGGAATGGGGTGGAGGGATTTGCCAGAAAAACCCTTCACGTCGTTGGTGCTCACATTAATAATTTGGAGATGAATTATAATAAAAAATCAGTTTACCGGATATATATATATATATATCATGCATAGGCAGGTTTATTTCTAATATAAAAATACATCATTGTGACAAACATACATTTCATGGGAAAAGGGGATTTTCTCCAGTTGGTCATCATGCTTTGTTTCACTTCCGCTATTGCAGAGGGCGGGACTCTTCTTTTTCTGTGTGGCATTTCTTTTTCTTCCTATGCTTTTCCAAAGTTATTTACATCAGGATTGAGATTAGTTACTGGGTTGGGGGAGGGTGGGTGGGGAATGGTTGCTCGGGAGCAGGAGGCGTATCGAGGAGAAGTGGAAACTGAAAGGTCGAGGTCTTCGGGGGCAGTATCGCAAGGTCCCCGCACGCAGGGCGTAGTCGTCGCGCCTTCAAAGGTTCGCCACCACCGCGGACTAAGAACAAGCCGCCACTCAGGGCGTGGCGCTGTTGCTTGGCGGCGAGGCCGGAAATGAGAGACGGGCAAACAAGCCTCACCCCCTCAACCCCCGACCTTTTTTCTCTCTCGATGAGCACGACCTCTGGATGAGGCCCTCGCTTCTTTTACTAGCATGTTTTTCATTTTACTCATGCTGAACCACTAACGAACCCGCCGCGAAAGGGGGCTTCACACACCTATACCTAATTCATCGATTTCTTTTAGAATAGTCACAGCGACAGTGATCACGACTTGGGCCTGAGCTGATGCCTCCCGAAGCGAGAAGATGCTCCCGGTAGTCATGCAAAGCACGCGCACGCCCTGGTTTCACCAAATCACTTTCTCCGCCGCGCGACGGACAAATTGGTTCGGTAGAGAATCGGTTCGGGGGAGAATCTGCTCATCTCGGGTCCAGTGGCTTCGAAGTTGGTTTGGGAGGCTAATTGGAAGAAGTTTAGGTGAAAAGAGCTCGCGGGAAAAGCATAGGAGGGATTGTTGAGGGTCTTTCTTTTTTTTAAAAAAAAGGCTATCTCGGTTCATGGATACATTGGCAACACGTCCACGCCTGTCTTTCCCACCGGGGAAGGACAGGGGTCTGACCGTCGAGATCCGCAGGGCGAGCGAGCAAAGGGCTCGAACATTCACACCACGTTATATCTCGCTCATTCTTCACACCCATCCGGATCCCCTTGATATCCCCTCGGTGAGAGAGAGCTTAGTCGCGGCCGTAGTTCGGGTTGATGGCCCTCTGTCTCGCGATGAACTCGAGGGACCTCTGGATGGCGACGGGGATGGGTGGTGGCACCGGAAGATGGGCTCCCTGCGATAGGAAAGAAAGGAAATGAAAAAAATATATAGGTACATGCACCTACTATATTACATATTACTATATACAGTTTATTTCGCGGACTCCAAGCGAAAATGACCACCGCTGCGGATTTTTTTTTCCGAAATTTCACTTCCCCTGCAAGAAGGGTAGGTAATGCCGAGATTGAAGTTCTGGGTGCTGCGTGAGGGGCACCAATCTTCGCCATGCATCGTACATAATCAGGACAGGCTGAATGGCCAACGGCGGTCTTCGGGAGGCTAAGTGTGACATGAGGTCATCCAAGAACCGAGTGAGCGCGCTATCCAAGATGCTGGCGGGTTTAATCGAGCAAGCACAGCGACGAGCTTTCGATCGAAAATAAAAATTTACGAATTGAATATCAGCGTGCATTCAGATCAATTAGGATTGCGTAAAATCGAGTGCCTTGTCGTTTTTTTATCGCCGATTTTCATCTCGCCGGCTCGAAGGCTCGCCAGCTAATCGAAGGTGCTCGAGTACCAGTTTACTCACGCGTGCCGTATTTTTTTTCAGTTTGTGGGACAACGCCGTTAATCCACGCGCCCGCTCGGATTCCGTGTAACCTTCGCTTGTCATCCTGTTTCCCGAGGTCCGAGCCCACGACCTTTGCAATGGAGACCCAGTGCCCGGGGCTGTATTTGAGCCCATGTTTTTCTTTTGGATCAGTGGGTAAGTCCGCTGCTCTCCGTAGTGAGCAAGTCTCGCGATGCCAGCGAGAAAGAATATATGTGTTAATTGGTCTCAGTCCTTTTTTTTCTTGAGCCGTCAAATAGTTTGCTCGTTGCTTCATAACGTTTGGACGTTGGGAAATATGTAAAATCTCGCTGGCGAGCAGAAATGGGATGGAAACGAAAATGACCCAAAGAGACCTGGGAATTGTTCATGCCAAAGGGGGTTGTTTTTTTTTGCTTCTAGAGTGAATCGAACGCTTTTAAATCGTGCGTCAGAGTGAACATCCACGAGGAGTATCGAATGTGAGGCAAACTGAGAGAGTAGAAACGAAACGCCCGGTGGAAAAAGATGAGATTTGGTCATGGCAATGGGTGTTGCCGTGTAGGTGGAAAAGACGATTCCAAGAAGATGGAAAAGGGAGGCGCTAAAGGATTCAGCGTTTGAAAGTGGGCCGAGGGGCAAGATGAGAAAGGGGCGGCAAGGGTGGGAGATGGCGTGACCCCAGAGGGGTTGAGGGGCAAATTAAGGCGTTTTAGGCGGAGTTTTCGGCACACACCCTTTCGATTCGCCGCTGGATCGTGAACGTAGTGGCCTTTAGGCCACTGACTTCAGTGATATTCCCCTTCGGAAAGGCATAGCGAGCGAGGAAAAGTTTTCATAAACGGTTGCATTCATTTCCAAAGGCCAGGCAATGGTCGTTCTGTTCTGCCTCCTTCGAAACGGAGGAATTGGGCGAAGGGGGAGTACATACTGGCAGTCATGGAAAGGGATGGACGGGCTGACGATAAAAACGTCTTTCTCAAAATGTATGCAATTTTTAAGACACCCTCAAATCGCTTATGAAAAGATCACAGTCCATGAGGAGAAGAACTAAAACCGATCGAGTTATGGAGATAACAGGGAGGAAAGGTGGTGAGTACAAAATATGTAGAATCGCTAGAGGCATATTATTGAACAAATAATATGAATATGCATAACAGCTTACTTTGGTCGCGGCAGGTGAGAATGGAGTTGAGAATAAATTTAACATTGGTGGATTAAAGTTGAATGCTAGGGATCGGCTTAGGCATGTTGAGGCAGCCAGTCAGGAGTGAGGAAAGTAGGTGACAATTTTAAGATTGGGAAATGAAAAAGGATAAGAGGACTTTAGAAGACACGGAGTTTTGGGGAATTAGTTATTCAGTTGCGTCAATATGTAGAAGTAGGGTATACACGGGTTTCTGACCAAGTTAATCCCGGTTAAGGTTAAAAATTCGTGATCCCCAAGTAATCAATCTTTTCTTTTTACGAAATCTTTTTGATTCTATATAAATAAACTGAAGCATTCATTATTGCTAAAGTTGCGTAGGTATTCCTGGTGTAAAAAATAGCTATTTCTCATAAAACTTTAATAGTTAACGTCGAATGTCGTGAATAATATGTAACGATGGATTCAAACATACGTTTGATTCCAAGTCAAAACATCTTCCAGGGTTTAAAATGGATTCATCGAAATATTACAAATTTAGATGCTATTTTTTCAGTAGAACCAATTAAACTTGTCCGGCATATTGATTGTAACCCTATACAATTTTATACCCAATTGCTCTAATTATAGTCATTACGGGCAATATTCTATTATTTGTGTGGATGAATGTTGGGCTTCTCAATGCTTGCCTTATAATTCTTCGATAGGGAGATATGTCTGAAGGTATATTGAGCAAACAGGAATCGTAATGTATGAACGAGAAAGTTGCGTAAAATGCAATTTGTTTTGACATCGGACAAGCGATCCTAGGTTACTTCCGAAAGTTCCTACACGATTTGAATAGGAAAAGAGTCAAAAAAAAACTGCTGCACTGATGAGACCATATCTCACTTCGTGCTCCATTTTTACGCAACCCCCCCCCCCCCC
>LYUA01000007.1:1606197-1620609 GCA_002093875.1 Calopteryx splendens
TGGGTGGGGGGGGGGTGAGGGTCGTGGCGATGGCACTCGGGGCAGTGGGCGGCGGCGGTCCTGTTTGTCTCTCCTTCACATCTCTCGTAGTGCCACCACCACCTCCCACCGCTCACCTCTCCCGTCTCTCTCTCTCTCTCTCACACACCCTCTGCGCCAGAGGTTGGTTTCGAGACACCTTGGGGGAGGGACGGGCCGAGGGCGAAGGAGAGACCGAGAACAGTGGAACGCAATGGATTTTTTTTTTATTTTTCCTCTCCAGGGACTCGCCCACTTACTCATCACCCGCTCCATCGCCTCCCCTCAATAGTTTCCCAAGTCCCAGAAACACATACACACACACACATTCAATTCCCACCCTCCACGCCACCTCTACTCCTCCCTCTCCTCGGGGATGCCCACAGATACCCTTCTCCCCATCCGCGTTGGAGATTTATGGCCGACGCCCCGTTCGGTCCACGCGCCGGCCGAGCCGCCGCGCTTTCGGGGGGTCCTCCCACGGCCGGACCGCCGTGGTGTTATAGGTGAGGCTTCGAGCTGTTCGCGGTATCGGAACACTTAACAATCTTATTATCATATACTGCCCTTTGGCCGAAAAAGAAATCCCGACTCGGTCAAGTTTTTGGGGACGGCAAGTGTGTGAGGGCGTGTTCGTTGAGCAACGCTATCCTCCTCCTTCTCACCTCTTTCTGTTTGTCTCTTCCACGCATTTTTATGAGCGCCGTTAAAAAGAAAAGATCGCCAGAGCAAATCGTGCCCAGAATGTTTCATTTCCATTGTAAAATTCAGAATTTCCGATTGTATTTGTTCCGACAGCAGAGACTTTTCGTTTACTTCTCTCGCCCCCTCTCACTCTCTCTCCCCCTCTCCCCTCTCCAGACTTGAAGATATGTGAACTATTAATGTGTAGCACATGTGATTAAAACGGCTTGTGACTCTCTCAATCCCTCCCTGTAAAAAAATTAACCTTTTCCTTCACGGAGATAGACCTCACACTTGTCCCGGGCAATTACTTAACATCTCCGCCTTAATTAGTTAATCATTTCGGATCAGCTGTAAATTATTTAGTCAAAAGACTCTTATTTCGTCCCGCTACACATGGGGTACTCAAGACGAGTTGGAAACTGTTTATACTTTGATCCGCAAAAGTTGGACCGGAGTTATCTATTATTGAGTCGATTATGAATAATGGTAAAATCCCGCAGCAATTTATTTTATCCATGTCCATGGTTTCTAGGCCTAGTGTCATCTTTAAGGGCTATGTTGATGAGAGACTTATTGTCATAAATAGGGAAGAAGAGAGAGAAAGGGGGATTGACTTTCTTAATGAAGCACAAACGGAGTGCTTTGACCACCTGGGTTAATAAAATGAGCTGATTGCCGATCAAGGCGAATTGACAGAATATTATTGTTTTAAATGTCTTCAAAAAAGAGAGAATGTACACTTAGAATTTTAAAGAAGAGGGAAGGAGAAATCGCTGGTCGTCACCGTTGGTCAAAAACAAGAAGCCATTGCAAATTGGAGAAGGAAAGACCAAAAAGGAGCGGATTGGAAGATATGGGTTACAAGCTCATAACCCGAATCTCCCCCTCATCATCATCTTTCAGAGCGACGCCTTCACACCTCCCCCACCTGCAGTAAATGTACGAAACCCTCCCTCAACTAACCACCCCTCCCTTTGCGAGTGTACGTAATCTATTTTGCGCGTAAACAATACCAAGTAAACAATCCCATCTATTTATTGCACGTAAATCCCTGATTATTTTTTCATCGATCAATAGGAATAGGGAAATATATTTTTTTCGCCCTCGCTAAATCACTCTCAATTTCCCATTAGTGCCTCATGTACAAAAGAAGTACTTCTCGCAAATATAACACTAGATATTGAAACCATAGTCAAGGAAACATATACCTTTAGACAAAATATCCTTCTTTTTGTTCGTGTTCTAGCTGCACATCTCATTAACACACATACCTGCTTTCATACAGACCCGAATAACGCGACGCGCAAAATAGCGCCATGTTCATTTCATGTCCTTCGTATTCCGAAGGATGAGCACAAGGTTACCAAAACGGTAAACGTGAAGCATAAACCGTCGAAAAAATGTTTTTAAAAAATTATTTTAGTGAAATTTAGTCTTGCCAGGGTTGTAATAATTCATTTAAAAAGACAAATCAATCGATAACAAAGTTTGGCATTTCCTGCTAGTTTTTTTTTCACGGTGCTTTATGGTTTCCTGGAAGTTGAAGCTCGTATTATTTTTCAATTGGAAAATTTCCCGAACCCCCGTGACCATTAATCAACAACAGACTATTAAGTACCTACATAAAAATGAGCGATTAAATATTTAATTTTTAAAATGAAAAATCCCGTTCCAAATTACTTTCACCCATTAAAAAGTGAAACATAATATGAGTATTTTTTTTTCATTGGGATTGATTTGGACCCTATAATTTATTGATTCGATAAAATATTTGCTGAAAACAGAAAATCGTTTCCCGAAGTAAATTGGGCCATTAAAATTGAAGAATTGTATTGGCTTTGAATGGTTGACATAGAATTATCTATGAATGTACATTTCACATTTTTTTATTCCCCGCTAATACTAGGAATTAGATTTTTTAGGAATAAACCTAAAAGTTGGAATGAATAAATATTAAAAATGAGAGGGAGATATATGTAGGATTAGCGTAGGAAAATGAATCGATGCTCTCCGAGGAGTAAATTATAGAGTGGTATCAGAAGAGCTCTAAGGAATCCTTGGGTCTTGAGTTATGATGAGTGCATCATACATGTTTCAGCTCTCCTCGTTTGGCGGTCAAACGAAACGTTTTTCATCCTGGCATCCAATCTTGCTTTCTGAGTGTTGCGTTGAGGGACGACGTATGCAAATATGATGTGGTCTTAATGATGAAAATCACAAATCTTTTCTTGGGGCCTATGCATCATAAACCTTTGCTGTATCCAGTTGCCGTGATATTTACTGAACGGAGAGATGTTTTTGATCAGCGCCACACATTACCTCTTCACACCATTCATTTCCAAATTAAA
The DNA here is from genome assembly GCA_002093875.1 of Calopteryx splendens. NCBI lineage: Eukaryota > Metazoa > Arthropoda > Insecta > Odonata > Calopterygidae > Calopteryx > Calopteryx splendens. The sequence continues at coordinate 1,609,251 of LYUA01000007.1, forward strand.
ACGGAATTTAATTCAATAAAATAGAATGTTAATATTACTCTGCATCTCTCGTAACACCTCACCGGTGTTGGCGTAAATATTCTCATACGGTGCCAGCTTTGAGGGCGTGGACATCTATCGCTTTACTTATTCTTGAAATTCATTTTTTTTGGTACCAGAGAACTACTCCCACACTTCCGCAATAGTTATGTGCTGGTGCATTACCAAAATTAAAAATGCCGAAATTATTCTACCGCTTCGAGGTCCCAATATTCGTGAAACAACTGATAAATTGCTTCTGTTTTCTCATCAGAAGAACTTGCAGGCTAGAGAAAATTTAACCTTAGTAACTTTTCAGTGACTTAATGTTGTATATATTTCTTGCGCACTTGTGACGTATGGATAAAAAGTAAAATGGGAAAATACGTACTCTTGACCGAATAATATCGAAGTGTACAAGGAATGATTGATTGGACGCATTATTCTGTTGTCAGTTTCGAAACATGTATTTTGAGAACCAACTGGGAAACATTTTTACTCCTTGCAATGAAACATATTTAGCTATTATCAAGAGTTTATTTTAGACGTGAACTTCTGAAGTACGTATCACACGCTGCTTGATAAAAGCAGTCCTAAAATTTTTGGGTTGTCAACGATTGAGTGCTGCATGTACACTCAAGACTCTAAAGCCCTGTACATGCTTTAAAGGCTAAATATCCGAATATCCTACTTATTATCTGGTTTCAGACAATTTCACTTATTTACCGAACATTTTAGTTATTAAATCAAAGAGTAAGCGGGGGAGGACCAACATGGTAATAGTCTTCTCCGTGGTTGCCAATACCTATATGTCAACAAACCCTTGCATGCCTTTAAATAGTTTTGTCTTGAATCATGGAAAATGTCGGTTCTACAACTTCCATAGCTCTGCGAAAAGTTTGGAGCTCATAAAGTCGACTGTTTTATTTGCTGAATTCTTGAATCGACAAAAAAAATATATTTTATTTTCCCTCATATTTTCGAATAAAATTGTACAAACATTTTGTGGACTCCAATGCCATTTCAGAAACTAAATGATATTGCGGTGTGATTTTTACAATTTTCAAATGAAATAATTCATTTGCTTCACCCTCGGGTGCCTTGTAAAGTTTGCGGAAGAAGAGGATTGAGACACTTGCCACTACAGGCATCCGAGCTGGGCTCCATCTGTTTACAAGTTTACAAAAAAGAGAAGCGAATTTCAGCATTTCTTTTTGGAAAATAATTCAATGGACATATTAATTGTATACCTTTCTCGATCGAGTGTCGAGATCCTTAAATAAAAATATCCAAACGAGAATTCTGGGCACTTAAAAATACCTCAATGTCAATATTAATGCTATGCGATCGAGACAGAGACCTTTTAATTGTTCTCGAGCATTGCAGAAAGGTCGTGAATTGATCCATGAATCAGTTTGAGCGAAAACCATCTGTTTTCGCATTTAATGGAAAACATCGACAATTCATCTTTTAGAAACAGGGAGGTGTCGGAATTCGCTGTGATCGATTAATTCTGCAAGTTAATTTGTCATTTCATTTGGCAGAGGCTTCATTAGGTATGCATACAACGTTGAGCAGCATACGAATTCGTGAGATATTTCTGGTTATGGAGAGGATGGGTGGACTCTCCTCAGTTACCCTCATTGCAAGCGAATTGGGTAATGACGGAGATGAATAAGTGTTCAAGTGATCACATATTTCATTGAAAATCTTACGCACTAAACGGACTCACAAGGATGTTGAAATCTCCAGCCTTGGAGACGACTTCTGCCCTTTCTCACAGGCTACCCAAATCAGGATTCGCGATATAATGTGTAGAAACTTGGTGGACAGTATACTACCTATGTGCCTAAATTCCAAATCGACCACGAGGCGATCGAATACGCCTTACGATTCCTGTCACGGGAAGATGATAACGACCCACGAATAAAGATAAAATAGTCGTTAGAAAGATGGCTTCGGCGTTGATTTATTGTATTGGAGTGGCAATAAAAAGTAAAAGCGAGATAGATTCTAAAAACCATCCTTCGGAGAGGACACACATAAAATATCTAAATTGATACTTTTTTCGAGGTTGGCTAAAAAAAGGATCGAATTGATTTATCGCCCAACTGAAAATATGACCTATTTGTGAATGATCAGACATTTGATACGGAACAGATTCTAGTTTCTCTTTTGCGGAGATCGAGATACCCTAATAAAAAACCGCATTCGTATTCAGAGCCTGGGGTGGTCGAGTCTTAAATTACACATCTGTTGGAATTCTTCCAAAAACCAAATCTCCATCGATAATTTGCGCAATGCCTCTGAGGGTACTGCCGCATCCTTAAAATAATCTCTCGGCCTACGCACGCTGGATCCTTCCGCGATAGCAGTAAGGACTTTTCAAATGTTACGCCCTTTGGAAATCCCTTTCTTTGAGCCGACGTCGAATTTATGTATTTTGACAGACGCTTCATTAAATGCAGACTCGAGTAAACAAGCGTTGAAGATTGCGACTGTAGTGCCTTTCTCTCGAACAATAAGCGCACGTAGATAATGACCTTTCGGAGTGACATCGTAAAAAAAAGTAACTCATCCATGCTGTACTCCTAAGCGTGACTGTGGAAAGCAATAAGTCACCTTGGATACTGAGCGCGCAGAATATTTAGAATTCAGAATTACTTGAAGCTATGGCATTACATAAATTAATACATACTAAGGATCAGGTTATATTCGATGCATTATTCATTTACTGTAGTTATTGTATTTATGTTAACTGTATCAATTCATTTATTGTTATCAATGTTGAAAATCCATTTGAAAATTTTTTTTAGTGCCAAGAACTAAAGGGCAATCCTAGAGCCCGGAGAACAGATTTTAAAGAAGAAAACAGAGAACAGAAGTCAGAGATTTTAAGCATCTATTTAATTTATAACTTCAGAAAACTCACTCATATGCTGTCAATCAATCATGCGTTATTCTTACAATGAATATAAAAAAACATTAATGCAATGAATGATAAATACTTTGAAATAGTTGTTCTTCCGCACTGAAATATATTGTAGCATTTGAAATTGCTTCAGCATCATTATCGCACTTCAGTCGCAGATTTATAGTACCTCTTTTTTTGGTGGCTTTATCCTATCTCAGCCTTCGTGGGATTTGGGTGACACGCCTTTAATGATGCTGTAAACATGAGTCATTGATCTGAGTCGTCGGAATTGTAGGAGAGTCGCAGCGGATCGGGGCACACAAAGGCAGTTACCATTCATCTTAGCCCCTATTCTCGTTCCAGCTCTTAAGTGAGGTTCGGAGACTTCCGTAGGAATCCTACTTGGTCCTCTTTTCAGCTTTCCATCGAAGTCATCTTCCTTCCCCTCTCTTGTCCGAAACCCGTAAGCCTTCCTGCCTTCGTCCAAGGCTGCTCAGTTATATCTTCCGGCGATACCGTGTCGCGAGAATGTCTTTGAGCGGGAATCATTTCTTTATCTTCATCCTCGGAAGGTTTTCCCATTTGGTCGCAACCTTTTCTTCTCCTTTTGCATTTTTTTGGGTGAGTCAAGCCCCTTTTCAACCGTGAGTACAGGTCCCTCGCCACAATAACTCCGAAAAAAGGTTGAAAGGCCGAAGAGACATTGTTAGCCATAAAGTGCTCCGTGTTAGTTTATTTCTAGCTGGGATTAAAGGCTCCTAACTTACGTCATTTCCTCAGCAGATGGTGGCCCTAAGTTTTCACCGATTTAAACGATTTTATGTCTTAATCCTTCCGGGATCTAGACATAGATCATTCCCAAAAATGTAAAAATGAGCTGGATGGCCAGGCAGTAAAAAATTTCGTTGTTATCCCTATTGTGAAAGGGTTTCCTTGATATGTAACTTGATGAAATCCATACTCCTGAGGATCAAGAACTCCTTCCACGAATTATTACTTGTTGATAAGGTTTCAACATTTTAATGTGAATACTTATAAGATAATACTTTCATTAGATCGATTCGTATTCCATTACCTTTGAAATGAGGATACTTTAATCATCGATGATAAAATGGCGTCAGTTATGTAGTAGTATAAGAGTAACAAAGTATCGTCGTCGTCGTTATTTAGGCCTGATATGATAATAAATAAATTTTATTATATTTTTAAAACTCTTTCAGCTATTCAAAGTAATTATACGTCAGTTTAAGGATGAAGTGCTGGTAATTTTGACATGCTGTAATCATTTTGTTATTCTCGAAAAGGTTGCTACTCGTTTCGGAATTATAGTCTTCTTATACAAGGGAAATCATGTAGTATATTTTTGGAAATTCTCAAAGTAGCTTTCTTATGCATTTAATGTACTAAAGACAACATTTTAAAAGATGGTGAAAATAAAATTAGGTATAACAATATGAAATCTATTGTGGATGCACTAGGAATGAACACAGCATTCTGAAATGGAGTCTTGTCTCGTGTCCACATTATTAAATGGATTTTGGTTGGATCAGAAATTGTTAAGAACCATCTGTAATATTTCACAAGTGTAATATTCATTACTAACTACCGTAATGACGATGACTCTGACGCCCATTGCGAAACGTATATCTTATAAGAATCGTAACTTAAGACAAACCATTTTTGAGGATATTTTATTGCTCCGTAATGTTGCAAATTTGCTGATATTCTTAAATTACACTTTAGCCACTTTTTTGCTCCTTGTTGAACGAGGTTTTTTTTACAAAAGTAAGCTGTCACGCTCAATTGCGCATGACTTCCAATTAAGCAATGTAAACATCGCAAAACTGAAAAGTGCTCTCCTAAAAGAAATTAGTAGAATTAACAATAGGTATAATTATAATTAAATCTTTATTAAGGGGAAATTAGGACCATGAAGCCCTCTCTTATATTTAACCGTTTTAGAATTCTGTTGAATTTATACCTATGGTGAGTTCAAGCCTCACGTAAGCGGTGACAGTGTAACCGGTCAGACTACATAGATCATCCGGTTGGGCTTCAAAAATGTGTGGATTTCAATGTACCTATCACGTGAAACCCAATTCAGAAACCTTCGTCCATCGCTACATAAATCTCAAGGAAAATTTTGCGATTGCGTAACCATATGATGAATCAATTGATTATAAATCCCTATAGTGTTAATGAAGTACGATTGAGACTTTATTTCGGATATATTTTACGAAGCCAAGATAAGCCTTTGCATATCGCGCATTCGGTTGCGGAGTACTTCAGGTATAGAGACCTATAGAGCTTACCTATAGCTTTACCTATAGACTTTTGAGTGAGTTATTGACACTCAGTCTGGCAATGAGATTTTATCCGTAAATATCTAGCCTAGCACGCAATGAACGAAACTCTCGGTCATAACGATGAAAGTTCAAACCTAGGAAGGGGAACCCGGAGAATTTGCAATGGAAATTTGTGATTTATTTTGATCATATATTTTCTATCAATGAATTTGAATATATTTTAGTTATAAAAACGTGAAACTTGGCAGTAAATAGTGCAAAAATTGATGCTGAGGTGGCTTTTTGGCTCCAGATAAAGGATTTGATGGCTCAACCTTTCCCCCTCATTAAAGCAAGCCACATCGAGTGCGAGGCCGTAATTCGTTCCTGAAGATTAGCTGCAACGTGAGAGAACACCGAGGAGCCGCAGACTGCTCCATACGCAGCTGGGAGCAGCATCAGAGTCATTTAATCATGGTGAAGATCTACGGCAATTGCTTCCTTTCTCAATAGAAAAGCCATATTTTGACGTCTGGTACTCATTTTAACGCACTAGAAAATCAGGGAGGAAATTTGCACTACCCGTCCCTCCAAAAATATTTTCTTTCAAAACCAACTGTAACCGCATTTCAGTTAACTTAATTACGAGCTCATCTTACTTAACCCTGACAGCTGGAAAATTCTTCACAGCTAAATTAAACTAATATATCAAAATTGTATTGAAGAAAATGGTTACTTACTTGCTGTCCGCGATCGCATCTTATTTATGCTAGGAAGAAAATTACTTCATTTAACCTCTACTCTGATTCATTTACAGATTGAATTTTGGGTCAGACAAGAAATACATGAGTGCACTAATCTTAAAAAACACGAAAATAATCTTTGGACATTTAATGGTTTACTGGATTGGAATTAAATTGGAGTAACAGTGAAAAAGAGAATCGCTATAATGGGTTTCCAAAATTACAGTTTCAAATGGTACCCACATCGTGCTGAAACTGAAATAGGAAATTCAAACCTGACCCCACGAGGTAATTCCTTTGGGCTCAGCCGTTACCGTATTTTTCATGAAGGTATCTGAGCCATTGCTCAACGATGCATCTCCAAAACTCGTTTTCCCAGAATAAGTTTTACATTCGAGTCCTCATCGCAGTGTATTACGCGAGTGGCTGTCCCCGACTGTGTACGGGTAATTTGAAAGAAAGATCTTACGCGTGAGTGCGACGATTTCAGCACGTCGACTTCGCACGTTGAAATCTCCATGTGGAATCTACAGAAAGCAAGCTAAAAACAAAAGACAGCGTAATGAATTACTTTTCTTCTCAGATATGTACTTTGTATCATCTTCAGGTGATACAAATTATCGAAACCATGGTCATGTAATAAATGTATTAATTGGAATTTACATAGTTCATCTTTTTTCTCCCATCATGGAAAAATTTCACAAAGTTAAGCCTGAAACAGTGAAAATTATATTTTATCAGCTAATAAATTTACTACTAAAATTAGATAACAAGTACCCACGTATTCATGATCTGTCTTCATCCTGAAGGACGATTTAGAGGTGAGGGTAGAGCTCACGTCGAACGAAGCCACACAGCGTGTGAGATTCACTCACCAATTGTAGGGACCAAACCCTTTCCCAGTGCCTCCTGAGGTTTCGCAAAGAGTGATTAAAACGACATTCACTCCTAGCCCCGAGAGGGCACCTGAAAAAGTAACACAGATATAAATTACTAGACTGCTGTGTTTAGAGGCATATTCCGGATTTTAAACGGTAGGCGAACTATCTACGAATCTAAAAATGTGACCAATATCGGAGACATATTTACTTATTTATATCGCGGGTACGTTGTGAACAGCGATATATCGGATCGAAACTTAAATTATGCAGTTTCCGTTCATCGTGCTGTTTTCTGTTATCCGACGGCATTCGTCTCTTCCTGCATCACCGTCTTCATCTCACTTCCGTCGGTTCAACCCCGACTTTAACACGCAGTAAACATAGCTAACTTAGAACTAGAAGGAAAGCAACGCGGAGACATGCATTTTTGCAAGACCGCAGTAACCTTGGCAGCAGAGTAGAACATTTAAAATGAATCGATAATGCGATAACATTATTGGATGGTGTTAATCCTGCTGCGTATTTCATCTCGTGCAGATCGCAGCTGTATTTCGGTATATAAAAAAATGGGTTTTATAAAGAGGGTTTATGAGATCAAATGAATTTTCGTAGTAAATCTGGTGTTGTTATCATTCGGATAAGCCATCCAGACTAAGGAAAAGGGAACCCAGAATGCCTTGCCGATGGGGTACGTTTTTTTGTAGCATAACGAGTATTCTCTCGTATCCATCGGTACGTTTTTTGGGCATAGAATATCTATGTAGCTTGGCACTTAATTACACGCACTTCACCCCACGAGAAGTCGAAGGAAAAACATAAATTAGAAACTTGAAGATGAGAGAAAAGTCGTGTTTCTCAACCACCATCGACCCAGGTGTGGTGGGCGGGTTTATTCCCTCACACTCTCAACTCTTCTACGCTCGTCCGGCCTCTTGCCACCTCCCATCCACCCCTTTGCACGCCTTTCGCTGGAAAATAAAATTATGCTCCTGTCTTGAGGCAGAAAGAAGTCGACATCCCGCCTTGATTAAGTCCTCCTTAAGGGCCTATTTATCTACGAAGCACAGTTAGCATCAAGATGGGTTCGCCTTGTATGATTACACGTCCGAAAACACGGTATGAATATTCACGGGAAAAAAATGAAATGTTAGTGTGCACGAGGAACTTGAACCCTCGGGGTGTCCGGACTCTCCTCTGGAGCTAATGAAAGGCTGTAGGGATCTGATGTTAAGTTTCTCCTTCCTTAAACGATTGACTGCTTAAGTTTGCCGGCAAACATAATCCCATCCCCTTGCCCCTTCAAAAGCCCCTCCAAAAGTCGGAGATAAGTGGCGCATTTCAGTATGCATTCCCGAAGTATTACAGCGGGATGGATTTGAAGTGATCGGCTTACCTTTCGACTTCAGTCTCGGTGGGGAAAATCCATGATTCTCGGGTTTCTCCCACACTCCGCGCCGCAGAAGGCAGAATTATTGGAGGGTCCTTACGATCTCCACAACTTTCCCTCACACTCAAGCGCTCCAAAATATTTTTTGACTGCCCAAAACAGGTGTTCAATAATGCGCGGCTTATGAAAATGTAGTAGGATGAAACAATTTATGAATTGTTATGAATCGAAATTTTTTTTGCGAATAAATTCGCATTCTTTTAAGAAATATTTTAGAATATTTGACGGACGATTTGAATGACCTGTGATCACCGGGGATCCAGCTAAGTCTTTGTTGTCATCAGGTTTCTAAGTGGTCGAATTATCATAGTTTATACCTGGGAGGGGGGAAGGAATTGAGCATGGGATCATCGAGTTGGCAAACGGGGGAAATCACCAACCAGGCTAGCTCGGTCGGCCGGACCCACAGAAAAGGGCAACAGGTGGAGAGATACAGGCGTGACACAACACTTGCCTGAAAGATTCTATCTTAAAGTTGGTCCAATTTTAACAAATTTTCGAATTGTAATAAATGGTACAAGTTCAGGAATCTTTAAGGGAGGACGGCGCATGGAAACTGACGACAGCCGTATCCCATATGACTATCGTTTTACATAATTCATCAAATACTTTTGGTTTATAATACTCACATTTCGGAAAATGTAATTACTGAAGTTATTAAATTCATATTTAAAATGGAGCTATAACTGTTATGGATCTTAAAAGTTATAAACCCATGTGGAAATTTTTCTTACATTTTCCTTAGATTTTGGGATATTGATCAAATAAAAACCACGGAAATGAATATAATAAATAAAAAATTATATTATAAATAAAATATGGAGAAGAATTACTTATTCCTTGTCATAATATACGAATCGATCATGCATATAATACCATGAAGTACAATTATGCAAACACAGCCAATTTATTAGAAAATACTTGGTAATTTTGTCAGTTTTTATGTTATCGTATTTCTTCAATGTTGGTGTTTTGTTTAATTTCCTTTACTCTCATTTATATGGCAACCAGTTGTATTTATGAGCTTGATAGTTTTTTAGGTCCGGAAGAGCACCGTGAGTATGTAGTTTTTTTCATCGCTTAGAATCTCCTAATTTCAGAACCGTCATGTACTGCTACTACTGCTTTTAGTCAAAAAAAAGGTATATGTTAAGGTATTTATAAAATTCGTAGAGTCACTATCCGTTGCTTTCTCTTTTTCATTTGCCTTGACTACCAAAAAAGTTTTCGTACTCTAATGCATATTATCTCTTCGTTTAGGGAATAACTTTTAAAGTATGTGGTTCATCTTATAAGTATTATATACATTAAACTAGGGATTAGAATAATTTGACTGCCGAAAACTATTTTGTTACTATTCTTATTATTAATGTGTCTCGATCGCTAAAATTTTGTTTTTCGTTTCATTTAAGAAAGTTTTGTTTTAGTCCATGGTACTGTGTAGGTACTGTGTAGTCCTAGGTACTGTGTATAAAGAAACGTACATTGAGTAAATTTTCCAAATACGGAATTTCGAAGAGCCATGAAAGATATTGTAAAAAGTGAAAATGTTTTTTTTCAAAACGAGGATCGTTAATTAAAGGAAGGATATATACAGCAGAAACATTAATTTAATTGATAGGTGTGCATTTAAAAAATTAAAACATGGTTTATTCTATATTCAGATGCTTAAATAAATTGATCAATTACAAATGAAAAAGTATTCATTATTCTGTGTAATAATGGGAGAAAAAAGGGAGAGTTAACTTTGAGCATGATGGAAACAACATACATACCTACTTGCATTCTTCCGAAATGGTTGCGGTTGTCGTTTGCCTTTCCCGTGCCTATTCTTCTTTCCCACATGCACCTTGACCTTTTGATCTGCCTCTCTTTTTGCCCTTCGAACCAAATCTAATCCGTTCCTGGAGAGATGGAAATTGTGTCCCATAGTTTTTGGTTGATTTTCAGCGCTGAAGAGCTAATTCTCGGTGGATTTAGAGGTTTCTGAAGATTAAAAAATTTCTTTCCGAAAAAAATGCGTTATCATCCAACAGTTGCTCAATAATACGGTACATGATATGGAAAGATTGTTGCATTTAAAGACCATAATAACTTGCGTTCCTAAAATTCTACCTTTGGAAATAATATTTTTCACCTACATAGTTAAGGTGCACATTCACGTGCATGAGGGGAAACATCTAACATTATTTTGTTTGTTAAATCATAAACTGTATACCACGTAACGGTGAAGTTGAATTACACTTCACAAAAGATGTATGTAACCGACGGGCTTGCAAAAGGTTTTTGCAGAAGCTAATATCGTGGAGAGTTATGTTAACTTTTTGACATGCGTGTGGGTAGATTTAAATACATGCTCAACAGAACAAAGAAAGAATTCTTTTCAGCTCATCCTTCGCACCGAAATTTGCCTGTATCCCCGCCGGATAAAAATAAATGCCGACCACTGTTCCCTTGCTTAACATGCCTTTCCCAGTCCCAGCCGTAGGAATGATAAAAACACCTGGTGAAGTATTTTAATTGGGCTTAATGTAAGCTGGATGGGAATCTCAAGCTTCATTTAAGTGTAAACCCTTTTTCTGCATCCTTGAGATGACGTACACCAGCTATGAAAATCTGTAAATTTAATTTCCTGGCTTATAGCTGACTTTTAAGTACAAAATAACACTTAGTTTATTTTAGCGAGTAGGTACCACTCAAAATCTTCCACTCCATCCGTCTTGCTGGTGAACATTTGCGTAGAACGCTTTAACTTGTGATTTTTAAGATACATGTATCTTCACGTGCGTAAATTTCAAGTAAATAAACTTCAAGTAAGCCATCTGGAAGCCAAGCTATTTTCGTGTCCATTTGTACTGAAGCACCATTCCTGTCATCATTTATGAAGTGACGTTGCAGAAATAGCAGCAGCAGTATTCTTACAGGTTTTTTGAGACTCTAAGACTCTTAATGCAATCCTTCCATTCCATTGCGCCCCTCTTGGGATCATCGAATATTATTATTATAGGTAATCTACCGGCTAAGGTAGGTTTTTGATGGACACACTCCTAAAGAAACCCTTTCTTCATTTC
>LYUA01000007.1:1629475-1640977 GCA_002093875.1 Calopteryx splendens
TCCCGCCGATGGCGTCCGCGGTGTCAATTTGTCGAATTTCAAATTAATCCCACCCCAACTGTGAAAATATTATCTTGAGCCTCGTCCATTTAATCATGGCCCCTTTGTCCACGAACTGCGCTTTCTTTCGACCTAAGATTAGAGATATTTTTAATGTTTCTAGTCCTTTCCCGCGCAAGAGGAACCCACCTTCTTGAGACTAGTCATCTCTGAGGGGAAGAAAGGTAAAGGAGAATGGGATGTCCTAGCGCATGCGTCAAACGCTATTTTACGTATTTTTAACCGATCGTGGGGATCTTCCGGGGCGTTTAGGTAGCTAGTTTAGGGGCGGTCGTCGGGAACCGCTTCCGACGCTACATTTTTCTTTTTCTTTTTTTTTGCTCGGTAGAACAAACGGCCTTGCCTCCCGGATGCTCTTTATGCATTGTGAGTTCACCGGTCCACTTGGGGATGTTCGTGCTCAAGATCAACCAAGGACACGCGTTGCGTGCTCCCGTCAATTATCGTGACGGTATTCTTTTGTGGATGTTCGGAGTGAAAATGGTATCACTCATTCTCTTCGTCTGGGAAATGAGCGTCTCGAAATTGTTGGGTTTCGGGATATACCATTGTCCCTTAGTATGAATGACTCGCGGATAAAAAACAACTTGAACGATGGCGCCGTAAAACTCGTTGAAATAATAAAAAGTGTAATGAAATACTTAAAACAGGCTTCCGCTGACTGATTTTTGGCATGCAGTCATGGTGTAGCTGCACGGTTGCAAGAGCAACTGATAGTACCAATAATGAATGAGTATGTAGGAGGTAGGAGTCATACGACTTATGACTTCAGTGGTCACGAACTGCAGTCTGCGAAGGGTTTTTATCCGGTCCCTCTCCTCTCTAGTGGTAAATATTATTGCTCGTCGTTCATTCAAATAATTATTTATGAATGAAATAAAATATTTCTTTCCTTGACGAACTTGGCGGTCGAGCGCTCGGCTACTGACTGACCTGAGGATCCGGGCTCAAATCCGGGTGACCTGGACAAACTCGTATTAAACCCAGGGTGAGTGATTTTTCGTGTGTCATACTTTCCTTGGGAACCGCAGGCGCTACAGGGGAAGAAACTGGCCCCCTTTACCCAGATGCGTAAATTTCACCTCACGACGCAGGGTTTGGTTAAGTGGTGAGCTCTGCCCTTACCAATGAAACCAGCCTTGTGAGAATTACTGTGGTTATCTTTTATATATTTATTTAGATCTGGTCTACCTATTTATTTCAGCATCCTCATGTGAACCTCCTCTCAAAAGATTTTTTTGGGCCCCGGGTCAAAGGTGACGAACCAATAGCTCGTATGCCACCGGTGGCGTGCCCAAGCGTGTAAAGCATAGCACTCACTTCGTCGAAAATATCCATAATCGCTGTTGTTCACTCATAAAATTTCATAAATACGTAGACCTAAGTTAAAATCTTTAAATATTGTAAATTGCTGGTACTTATATTCAATCGATGTAACATATCCTTCGGGCACAATAGCGACCGAGTTGAAAATTTGCTTCAACGGGAGGAGGTTTTGGTAATATTTCACGGGATGGCGCTCCAAATGCGATTTCACTTCAGAAGAAAGGAACTACGACAGTGGTGCGGTTTGCCACCGTTTGACGGATGCAGGGATGGAAGGTATCTGAAACCCTTCAAATATCCTCCTTCCTCGAGATACACGTGAACCAGTCACAAACAACTAGAGAATTGGATGCAATTCACCCAAACCGTGGTTCGTTGACTCCTTACTGGACAGACCTCAGGGTTATTTCCAGTGCATATTGAAAATTAAGATTTTAAATGGTCTTGCTACATTAGCCTTGAGCATTTTGGAAATGGCCAAGGATAATGGACCATGCGGGTTACTAAGGCTAATGGACTTCCTATGCAATCACCTTAAAAACTTAAATTTAACTTGCTCCACAGCCACAAATAAAGATGATCGTTGAAGGTTTTCCCGCAGAGGGCGTGAATGGTGACCGGAAGGGTGATGGTCCAAATCCGGATTATGATATTTTCCAAATCTACGCTGTATGCTTCGTTGCACATCAGATAAACTGGGCCTTTTCCTTGAATACCTATTTTTCACGACTCGGAGTCACTCAAGAGATAGCAAGGATGGGAAAAGTCTTCCTTCCTTTCAAATATTCAAAACTTTTTACCCAATTCAATTGAAAGATTAAATAGAAAATCATTCAATCACTAAAATCATATGAAATTGATTCGCGCCGAATCAATTACTTAAGTTTTTAAAATTACTTTAAATCTAGTGATTCAAATGAACAACGTGAATAAAATGAAATTGATTGAGTCGAAGACACAAACGATAAGGTTTAAATAATGTACAAATTCGAGAAAAAATGTTGACAAAATGTAATGATATATTAGAATGGATAAATGAGCATACTAATTGCAGTTTTTCTTTTAAAATAAGAAACGCGAAGTCCATAATTGATGCCTTGTACTAGTACATTGGAGTACTTTGGTGCCTAGTCTAGCACATTAGAGTAAATAAAAATGTTAAAACTTTAGGCTAATTTAAATTGGCTATGAATAAGTCTCGATAATTTTAAATCGCTTACTTTTCTTCGGCAATTACTAAATCAATTTTTAAATTAAATCTAAATCCGTAAAGTTATATATTATGTGCTAAACGTATCTGACACTGGAAGATACTTCCCAAGAGTGACGAACAATTCCGCGAAATCCGGAATTGTTTATTATATTTTATGATTTTTCTCCCCAAATTTACACCTCTGCATTTCTTCCTGCTACAAAGAAATCATATTTGGTGGCATGGCCCGTCACTTGGTGGAAGCGTTTCACCATAAAGGAAAATACACTTGATTTTTCAAAATTTTTAAAATTGTGGATAAAATAAGTTGTCTTTATATTTTATGACAAAGAAATCAACTGAGAAAGTTAAATATATTTCCCCATTGTGTGAGGCCATATTAATATGAACTGCTCAGTTAATTGAATATTTACAGAGAGAAAGTGAGTTGCTTTTGTCGACCTCAAAGCAAATGAACTGCGGTAAATTTTAATTCCCACGGTGATAGTTTACCGAATACCGTTATAGTTTACCGATATTTTACCGATACCGATAGTTTACCGTGGCCTTTCGTTTAATGGCGAAAGGTGATCTGGATTTTTTACTTGAAAATCCTCAATTTTTTATTTAAAAAATGTTACCAGATGCAAAAATAATGGAAGACTTCGGCTGCACATCCTATACCGAAATGAAACGACTCGCAAAGGAGGAATGCGATAGTTCCCAACCATTCTTAAGGGCTGAATACTAAGGAAGAAGAAACAAGATACTGTTTTGTCATAGCTAGTGAAAATTTCACTGTAAACATAGTGTTATTAGTGTAACCTTAGTAGTAGTTAGTGTAACCTTATCGTTAATGCTGTAATGATAAATGGACATTGATTCCTTCAAGAGATATCTGTCTTTTGCAAATTCTTTCATCATTATTTTAATAATAAGAGTGAAAACTGCATTCGTTTTTAAAGTATGTTTTATTGGAGTTATTTTGGATGCTCCACATCACACCAAAGGTGACACCCTTCCTCTTCCTGTAATCTGTTTTTATTTTAGTTTTTCATATTGAATATAAAAATATACATTTTTTAGGTTATTTGTGTAGTTTGATTCTATTTTTCTTCCTTTGATAATGCAAAAGAAGTTTAGTTTTCCATAGAATCAAAAAAATAGTTGTTTTTTGGATCAAAAATACGTCTCTGTGTATCTCCTCTTCGTCCAGCCACAGACCTTCTATCTAAAAGTAAATTAATGTTTATAAATTTCTCGGGTATTAGAGACGACATTGTTCTATGAAGTCTTTTTCTACCTCACGTGATAGAGGGTGGAATGTTGGGTAAGAGAGGGAGAGGAAGGAAAAGATTGGGCATGTTAGATGGAATGAAGGGAGGCAGGAAGTATGGAGAAGTAAAGAAAGGCTCACTGTAGAAGTGTGGCCATCAAAGAGATAGATACCTACCTTAACCCGTAGATTACCAATTATAATGATATTTCCTTCTTTTTTGCAGAATTCAAAAGCTGAAAGCGGCTATTGATTTGAGCTAAATATTTATCGTAATCGCGAACCAAAATGTTATCCTTAGGCGAAACAACCACTCACTAAAAAACTCATTTGGGCAATATATTTAGTTAGCAATGCTTATTCAATATTACTTTCACTCCGTGCAGTTATTCAAATTTAGTTGTACACAACACAGAGAACTGTTACGCGTACATACCTACGTGTAACTTCGCATTCAAAACCTAGGCTATTCATTTTGGATCCTCGTGAATAACCTCCTAACGGGCTCTGAACCGAATGTAGGATGCTCTCCGTTCCAAACTTGACTAATTTTATAAATCACCAAATATTACTTTTGATGCCCATCGGTAGGATCTCAGAAAAAAAACTCTTAACGTGGAGAAGCTTGTAAAACAGGTCTTGTTGCGAAGAAGAAATGTATTATATATAAGTTCCGGTTTTGTCTTTGATTAATTTTCACGCAGCTTTACGCCTCGTACTTTCAAAAATTTCATTCTTATTGTCTCTGGTAAATATTTTCTGGCTCTAATGGAAAATTCAAGACAGGGGAGTTATGGTCTCTAAAAAGTATCCTAGGGTCTCATAATTTTATTATTCGCTGGAATATAATAATTCTGACCTGGTCCACTCCGGCT
Organism: Calopteryx splendens; assembly: GCA_002093875.1. Classification (NCBI taxonomy): domain Eukaryota; kingdom Metazoa; phylum Arthropoda; class Insecta; order Odonata; family Calopterygidae; genus Calopteryx; species Calopteryx splendens. The sequence continues at coordinate 1,634,205 of LYUA01000007.1, forward strand.
ATCCAATAAGAACTCTCAGAATGACGCTCCCAAATTCACTCCTCATAACTAACTTTCGGCATTCCTTTCATATCCATCGTTGATTAAAATTCACTCATCTGACATATATTATGCCCATATTTGTGCTATTTTAACTCAAACTTAACTGCATATAAACTGTCCAAAAGCTTAATTACCAGCGCAACAGAAACTACAGCTAACTTAATGAAGCAATTCTTTGTTGGTCACGCTTCCAAAAGTTGTATTCGTATACCAGTTCAAACAATTAAACCCTTATCCAATTTGTAAGGAAACTGGATCCTGATCTGGAACTGGATCCCTAGGAATGGTGCTCATTTATCACAAATATCTTGCATTGGTTCTTTGTATTTACTTAATATCGATTTCCTCCTGAAGGAAATAATGTCTATTTAGCGAATATTTGGAGAACCTATTAATATCGTAATACAGTAAGTATCCTGCTCTGCCTGTCAAGGAATCTGAAAGACCTATTGGGAATACTGACCACTCCCAAACGGAATGAGTAGTATGAGATGGTCATTCAAATTGAGTGTCACCACCGTATGGAGTTTAATTCATGCTTATTATCCGTTAAAATAAAGAAATCTCGTATCATCTATAGGTACATGTAAAGAACTGAAAAGATTTTATTAACATTAAATGTAAATTAATCCATATCAAGCAAACAAATCATTTATCCCTTACAGGTGGTAGTCCTAAATATGTATATTCCATCACCCCAGCGTCTTATTCCTGCCACATTAACCTTTCGCCATTTATTTCTTCATTCTGCGGTTCTTTCGAGCCCAGAGGTATATCTCTACCCCCTATTAGACTTGACCATTCATTGTGAAGATTCCGTCTTCGCGAAAGCTGACGCAGTTTCCCCCAAAGATATCCCTGTCCCCTAAAAATATTGCCAATAATTCTATGCTCGTATCACTTTCTCTCCGATGTAGGTATATTGCTCAGAATGAGCGTTTGTCAGACAGCAGGGTATTTGTCCTTGAGGAAGACCAAAGCGGCCCACCATATTTCGGTTTGCCGACTCATAAACTGCGCCCATGGATTCCCTAGGAATGGTGCCAGAAGCAGACAAATTGCCCGGAGGGAACCATGAAGAAGAACCCAGATTTCGTTCATTGGGGGAGAGGGTAGTACCTGAATGAAAATTAAAGTATTTGATGAACCCTTGTTTAAATCATATCGTGAACAGGACGACTAGAAATATATTCTATATAATGTATTCAGTATCAATGAGGCTGAATTTCAATTTTTTTAAAATTTTCTCGGAAAAGGTACAATTGGATGGTCCAGCAAGCGGAATGCAGCCTAGAAACTGGTTTGGACTCCAGAAGACTTCTAAATTGTATACATTACGGAATTATACAAATGGTGAAATAAGACCACATAAACAACTAATGAAACATATCTCTTATTGTAAAATCTAACGCTATACAAGGGACATCGAAAGATAATCCTGCTAACCGCCACAAGGGAGTTTGGCAGGCCATCTGCAATCGTGTGCGATTAGATCACGACGTGTATAGCACATTCAGGTAATATTTTATTTTCCAGCAGTTAGAGAAGTTGTTCCTACTTGATTTGCGTTAGATGTAAAAAAATATTCTTTCTAATATAATACGTCTTCAGAAATTATGAGCAGGTGGGGAAGTGGAACCCGCCCCCCTCTACCCTTCCTCTTACTGTACGATGCGAATTAAGGGTTCCATGCACGTCAATCGATTTTTCAATTCCCCTCTATTCATCCTTCACCTCCCCTTCCTCACCCTATCCATCTTAATAGAAGCCATCTGTCGTAATATTCAATCACGATTCATCCACTATTTTCTTATTTCTTCTGCAACACATGTGTGCAACACATATTTTTTCAACACCTGCTCGTTGTGTATGGTTGAAACACTATTTCCACCCCGGTTTTACGCAAATATGATTAATTTCTAAACAATCAGTACATAATGACCCCCAATCTCCTGCTTCCAACTCTCACTTCTCGTTTATCTATTGGAAATGGGTGGAGGTCGAAGGTCAGTCCACCATTGATTATATACATATTTTATGACTTGTATTTCAGAGTGAGAGGAATACAATATTTTTTTTATTTTTTGGGGATTAAAACACAATGACTCTATTTTACCTAATAAGAAGAAATTATTCAAAGAACGGCCTTCTAGCTTTTATACTTAAGTTAAACTATTCCGTTTATTTAACCGCATTGTGTGTTAAAAGCTGTAAAGTTATACTGTGTGTCTGTTTTATGCAGTTTGTGTGCTTTATAGATAGTCATATATTCTTGCGTGCAAACATTTCGTTGGCAAAGATTGATAAATGAGCAAAGAGTGTAGAATACTCCGAAAAGTAACTGTTCACCAGATGGTCTTAACCAAGCCATGCTTATTGTGACCAGTTATGAAACTTTAAGGTTAGGGTGTTATCACTGATGATTACAATGCAAAACATTCAACGACGATCGAAGTTTTGCATAATAAGCATTATTCACTCGACAAAATTAGACATTGCCCCGGCACTTTTACGCCTCATTGCTATTCAACCTCTCACTGAAAAAAAAACTAGCCAATGTGCCAAATTTTGGCCTTCTTGGAACTGATGGCCTCAAAAATGGATGGATTCAATAGAATCGGTCGGTCACGTGAAGTGCCTCTCGGAAGCCTGGCTTGTAATTTAGTCGGAGAAGTGCAATGGCGTTCACATTTCTTCATCCCACACGACATTTCTGATCGCCTCGGGGACGCCAATACCAGGGTAACCACCGAAGTTATCAACCCGAAGGTTGACATGATAGTTGAGGGTAGTGCTCAGCCCATACTAAGCACAACGGTGTGTGAAATTCACTAATCAGGGTAGGTAGTGCCAGTTCCGTTCCCTGTGCCGCCTTCAGTTTCCCAGGGTGACTTGGTACTCGAAAAATCAGACAGCTTGGGTGAATGGTGTGGGTTCCCAGAGGCGTCACCCGGAATCGAACCCGTCCCTCCGATTATTAGCCCAGCGCTCTATCCACTGGACCGCAACGGCTGGTATTTCTTAAAATCGATCGAGTCAAAAAAAATCGAAATTCGTGCTATTTTTTCGCTAAAAAGAGGCACATTTCAGCATTATTGGACGACGAGGATTTCTGCCTATAACTTTCCTGACTCTCTTAATGCTTGGAGGATTTTTTTTTCGAAGCCTACGAGGATAGCGTTTTCTCGAGGGGGAGAAAGCAGCATGCGGGACGTCGAAGCGGTCGAAATTTATGTAAATCCCCACTGTAAAGCACCTCTCTGGACTTTGGAAATCTTAAATGTGTAAAAGTTTTAGTATTACCTCCATTGAATGGACGATTAATTTACCGATGCTCTGTAAATCTCTGTTGATTACGCCACCTCCCGCATGATTTCGGAGCGCTAAGGTGGTCTTGATATAGCCGATTCATGACGCTCATCGAGTGCAGTGGTTGGCGGTGGCACACCTTGGAGATGGGGGAGCATCATTGAGTGCTGTCTCCGGCAGTCGGGTCGTCTTGAACCACCGGCGAAAGACGAGTGTGTGGCTTCGAAGGCCACCCGAGAGCGCCCACGACACATACGACGGGAGAGTGCCAAAAATAGTGGTTAGAGTGGCGTTTTCTGTCATCGACACAACATTGCACGTTTCGAAATGGCCTCGGCGGGTCAGCCTTGCCCGTTGGGTACGCCCGCAATCCCTCCGTCCCTCGGCGGAGAAAAAACGGGCAACTGAGCAGCTGACTCCTCTTTGGCGGTAGGCAATTGACAACGGCGGAAGATTCTTTGAAACTCCAGCACGCGCCCAGGAGAGTTTAGGAAAATATTTCTCTTTTAAATCGATGACTTTCATGTCGCCATTAACATTTTACCATTAACGAAAACTAGAGTGACCTTTCCCTGAGTTACTTACTAGCCATATATTTGCATTGTACAACCAGAGACTTGATACATATTTTCTTGCTGTCTGAAAATGTTCCATTTTCTAATTGGATTATCATTATCGTGTTTATAAAAATTCCTTATTTGTACGCATGAATGAACTTTCTTTCACACTTGGATAGGTTTTTCATGCAATAATTGCTACTGTCGGTTTATCTGTATTGAAAAATGTTACATTTGCAGCGGAAAGGATCGTACTCATTGCTTACTTGTACCCTTTTATGTTTTTGACCTTATTTATCCTTACCCATATGCGTACCTTTTAACCACCCTTCCCGCACCCTTACTCTTTAACTACTCCACCCAATCAATTAATAATGTTTACCCCTAATTTTTCTACCCTTGGGATTCCGCTGTAAAAACCGAGTAAAAAATAGCATTATGGGATAAAGGGGATATGAACTTCCTAAAATTTACGGAATCGTAGATTTAAGGGAGTTCATCTTTATACTATAATGTTTTTATCACATTTATCGCTGACGAAATGGTTCTAACACTTTAGAAGGTTTGAAAGAAATATGATAGAAAAGGTAAAGGGGTAAGTTTTCCTTTATGAGAATCATATTAATTGAGAATCTCTTTGAGCAAAGCGATAGGGGTCCGGATGAGCAAAGTTACTCAATTGAAGAGAAAAATGAGTCACAGGTTTTTTATTGTGGGACTCTGTCCACCACCTTGTTATAAATCCCTAGTTTAACCAACTCCCGGGAAAATTGACGAAGAAGGCAGTTCGAAGTGATGTAACGTTAGTTATCATTGTTTGTTAACGTTTACTATTTTTTCATGCAATAGTAGAATTCGCTATGCATGATGCTGTGTGCCATTTGAGCCGTATGCATTCGAAAAAAATAATAACCATAAGAGTATGTTGATTTGGATCTGTAAAAACAATGATTTGATCTTATATTACTCGCATCCTCAAGATATTTTAACTGAAACTCAACAATCAATTATTCTCCACAATTTAAATCATGATATTAATTGCTAAACTTACCCAACTTGTCCTGTTGGGATTGCAATATCCTTTCTAAAATTTTCCATATTAAAAAATTTCACTTTTTTCGAATTTCATGAAATAAATATTATTATATATTGATATCGTTTTTCATGAAATATTTACTGTTTTATTTAGCCAGTTTCCGTTATAAGAACACTATATAATTCATGTCACTGAGAAAATTAATGCCACCAATAAAAGGAGACTAACATATAAATCAGTTGAAAAAGTATTTGGCCCCAGCCCAACAATTTTTCCTACCCAAATGGAAAGTATGGCATCCTGATTGTAAGTAAATATTCCATTTTCTTTGACCAAAGGATATAAACTCAATTTTTTTTATTCCTTTTGTTGGTGATAAGGAGAACTACGACAAATATAATAAACCACCTGCACCTCAAAATATATGAGAATAATTTCTCAAAAAATACACTCCAGGAGGCTCTCAACCCCGGAATACCTCGGCCACTGTCTTATACTTCATGTGAGCCTCGAGCTCACAACCCTGGCTTCTCATCGTGTGCCTGCTGTTCACGTTTTACTGTGTACAGCATTTTTATCAGAGAACGCTTAAGTTATTGGCTTTTGCTCTGTGTCCTTCTTCCTGTTGACCCTTTTGGCGATTTCCCTTTCACATTATTTATCTGTCATCCACAAGGATCCGGTTAGGTCTTTTATACTTGTAACAAGTCTTCCTGTCCTGTTTTGTGTACTTTATCGCTGGTTATTAAGTACATCCAGCACGTCAAAATATTTTTTGGCTTGTTTTTTGATTATATCTCTGAAGGTGGTTATATTCGTTATTCTGTGTATATTAGCTATTTTCGTCCACGATGCAAAGGAAATTCTCATTTTCCTCCTTTCTATCACCTCGATTTTTTAAAGTATTTTATTTCCTGTTAGTTCTGCTCAGGCGGGTGCTGAATAGGTGAATATAGGTCGTATGTGCATAGTATATAATATTTTTTAAATCTCAGCTGGGGTCGCTTTGTTGTGTAGTATGGGCCCTAGGCCAATAGTTGCTCCTACTGTTTTGGTAATGACTTTTGCCACATGTGCCTCAAAGTTTAATTTTTGGTCAAGTGTTATTACCCCTAGTTATACTGCTTTTTCTGCCCAAGCTATTGGCTGTATATTGATTCTGNNNNCTAGTTATACTGCTTTTTCTGCCCAAGCTATTGGCTGTATATTGATTCTGCTCGGTTGACAGTCTGGGGTTTTTGCCCTGGGTTTGATGAATCTTACAGCCTGGGTTTTATCTGTATTGATGGTTATTCGCCTTTTTGATACCTGCTGGTAATGTCATCCATTGCTTCTTGAGTGTTTTCTTGTGCAATTTCCATCTCCCTACTTTTTGCCAATATGTTCGGTGTGAATTGTTCGTTCGGTATAGCGTTATTCTTTTTAAATTCCATTATTATATGTGGAGCGAGTATTCTTTCCACCAGTTTCGAAATGTTCGAAGTTAGCGAAAATGGTCGAAAGTCACCAACTTTGGCCGTTTTGTTAGATTTTTTCGGAATGCAGGTGATAATGACAATTTTCCATGCATTTGGGAAATATCCTATTGCTATTGATTTATTGATGATATTCAGTAAGTACTCTTGTCCCGCCACTGGGAGTCTTTTGAGTGCCTCATTAGTAATGTTTTCCTCCCCAGGAGCTTTCCCTTGCGGTAGTTGGTTTAGCTTTTCGGTCAATTCCTCGAGGGTTATGGTGGGAGGGTCCGAGTTTGCCATCTTTTCGTAATGTGTTCAAATTTTCATGATTAAAAGATTTGTACAATAAAGAGTTATGATATATTTTTACAT
>LYUA01000007.1:1654150-1665448 GCA_002093875.1 Calopteryx splendens
GGTTACTGCAGGGGTGTGTCCATCAGAAACCTACCTCAACCGGTAGATTACCATTAGTAATAATAATTCAGTATTAAAATAATTTTATGGCTTTGAACGTAACTCTGATCCACTACTTGCGAACCAACACCCTGTGGATTAACATTTCCTAACCTTTTCTTAGTCCTATTTTGACATAGCAGACATCAGTTTCTTTAACATAGGTAAGTATATAATACGCATGATTTTTATATAGATAGTTAAAAATGGCATGTAACAATAGCATTTTCTTGATAGTTATAGGTATAATACAATTAATGATATAATATATAATAATATAATTAATAATTTTTTTGCCGCACTACTGCGGAGTCCCAATTATCGATTGCCTCATTTCCGTAAATGCCTTTTTTTTTATTTCTCCCAAGGTCCTTCTTCCTCATGGCTCTGCCCATTTTGACTAATTATCGCATTTTACTAATTTTAATTTTAATATTCCATAGTGGAAGACAGTTCAAATTTTAAATTAAGCAGTGTGTGGCCAGAAACGAAGTGGGTTGACAACTAGATGCCTCTTTAACCCGCTCCGCCTGCAATTTGTAACCGTGCGTCTCTTCGTGGCTGCACTCCATTGGAATTCGTGAAAACATTTGCCGGTTGACGCTAATGTTCCTAGACGGAATAGAATTTATAAATACGAAAATGAAAGCGGTGACTGTCGAAGGGTCTTGCTTTCCCATTTATAAATTATGCACTATATTTATAAAGTCCCTTTGAACCTTCCGTTGAAAGTCAACTCCGGACGAACACCAATGGTGTATACGCCTAAAGAGCAACCCAACCGTAGTCAACCGCACATTTTCATTTTAAAGCCTTACAAGATGTGAACTCCTTTATTTATAGCCAGATCTCTTTCCTGTCACATAGTTTTCTATGGCCATGCTCTCATTGGACGTAAATTTTTTTAGCATTACCTTCGCGCGGCATTTTTTCCGACCTGTGACCACGCAATGACATAGTATAACTACTTTCTCTTATTTTTTTGCTCCCTCTTTGAACTAGAATTTGCGAAGTCAACGGGCCGTGTACCGGTGATCGGAGGACATAGCTCGTGCGCTGTGAACGTTCATCCGCCGCGTATGTGTGTGAGAGTTTATTCATGACTAAGTAAGGCATTCATGTCTAAGTAAGTATTTTCTTTGTTAAATGAATTAGAAAATGAGAAAATAGGTTGGACGAAGAGGACGCTTTGAACATGATGAGAGAGGGGAGGAAATTGCTAGGCGAAATCCGAAGAAGGTAGAAAAATAAAATGGGCGGAGAAAATATTGAGAGGTAGAGGGATATGTTAAAATACCAGCCGGGTTAATCAAGTGAATAACGCAGGCGGCGTAAGCCGGACCTAGGGTGAAAAGAAAGCCACGTTAGTTGTATGATTCCGTGCTGTCGAAATGTTGAACCCGGAGAAGGTTTGTGACGGCACAGTTCAATGCTATTCGAAGTCCTCTTTCCAATGATACCAAACGCGGTAATTTTTCAAGATATTTGGTAATTTTCGAAATGTTTTATTGCCACGCAACCTTTGCCCTAATTGTCCTAAGTATACCGCAATGGTGCCATTGATTGAGAGTAAGAATCTCTATTCAATGATGTGCACATCATGGGTCGGTATTTACGTTCAGAAATCGATATGAAGCAAATTGAGAAATCCTCAAATATTTGGCTCCCGCATAACATTTTCCCTAAGGGGCATAAGGCAACCGTTGTGGTAACACCACTTTGTGCTCAGAGAGAGCTTTTTAACGGGACTACACATCGGAGTCGGAAATAATACCTATATAGACGTTCAAATCGCCGATTTTTCAAACTCATTTCCAACTTCAAATTTGAAGCCCATCCCTATCCATGTTATTCTTTTGGGAATTGGACCATTTTGGTATGCAAATATAAGGCGTTAAATGCTCAATCGTTAGATAACTTAACAACATTTTTATGTGTTTCGGTTTCTGAGTTATTGATCGAAAACCAAATCATGTACCTCAGAGTCGTCACTTCTTTTAAAGCACCCCGCGTTCGATTCCGAGTGACCCTTTTGGGCACCATCAACTTCACCCAGGCTGTGTGTTTCTTCAAGTACCATATCTTCCTTGGAAACTGCAGGTGGTACAGGGATAGGAACTGGCCTCCCAACACGCCATTGTGCTTAGTGTTAGTTTAACTTCACATAACTAACGAACCTTCGGTTTAATTACTGTGGATTTGTTCTTTGGGGTTGATTACTGTGGTTATGTTCCTATATATGTTTCTAAGCTTCTTTTTTGCATTTTATGCCTATTTTTCCTTTTGGTTTGCACTCTTAGTGCAAGGGAGAAAGTTTATGACCCTATGACCGTCCCTTGAAGACGATTGAAAAAAAAGCAATCTTCGTTTATGATTTGTTTTTAGTTGACGTTCATTCAAAAAAAAAGTAATTTCTACTGTTCTATAACAAAATTTTCGTGTTTATATTAATCTCATAAAAAGTTAATTTTGCGTGAAAACCTAGTTGTTTGTTGTTTTGCTGCATCACTTTTTTTGAATTAATGGTCCACATTCAACCCGTAAAAAAATGTTTCAAAATAATTCTTTTAGCGGATAACTTAATGGTCGGAAACTGTGAATTGTGTACGTATGAAGTGAAGGTCATATAGGTAGATTCATATTTATGAACAAGTCGTAAATATTTTCACCCTTTCATTAATAAATTTTACTTCAAATATTGCTTTTGATTCTACGCCTGCGGTGGCGAAATTCGATGCCTTAAATAAAGATTCATCACGTGAGCGTTGTATCGTCATCGCTTTCGCGACGATTGAAAGAAAAGAGCCTCGGGGTTTGGAGGAAATTTTCTTCTTTGCCGCGTTGTCCACAAAATACGTAGCATTAAAATTCTTGGCGTACCCACTTATTCTGTAAAACTCCGCACGCGTCGCCGCAAATTTAGAATTTTAAATTATAGGCCGTCTCAAAAGCCAAAAGGCACTCTCAAAATTATCCAGACTGGACCCTTGTGATGAGATGAATGGCGTCTCCTTGCCCTTCCACGCAAGCAACCGCGTCGCTTGGCTCCACTGTGTTCGCGCCTAATTGGTCTAGGTCAAGGGCATTCGGATTCCAACCCATAGTAAATGTTTGGGTGAGTCACCGTTCGAAAAGCATCCATGCACAGGTCATCTTGCGCGGCGAATGAAACGACAAAGTCGGTCGAGAAGAACAACAACGGGCGTCAATGTTTAAAAAAATAATAAAAGCGATTCCACCGCCACTCCATGGATAAAAACCTTGTTAAAATCTTCTAAATGGATCTTGGGAAAGAGTTGGGGATGTTACAAAATGAGACGAATTTCCAGCGCCCCACCGATGCTGCGTCACACATGCAAATTTTAAAATTTGTAGCAATTTTTTCAATAGTACAGTTGACTATTGGTTCTTCTGCACTTAGTTGTAGAGTATGAAAGTTATTTACTCTATTGGTACATAAAGTCACGATCGCCCTCGCATTACGGTGAATAAAATCACGATATCGTGAACATTTTTGCGTGCTTGAAATTTTATCGTGAAAATTAAGACGCTTCTCGGCATGACGTAAAACTTTTTATAACCCCTCAACCACCGATGAAACACTTTCACGTTGCTGGAATCATCCACTTTATGGAAGCGACGGTGACGAAATATTTTCGCATCCCTTAAAGTACGCTTACCAACGCCTTTTCAGGCGTTTATATATATCCTCCGCATAGTTCATAGGGACTGAAGGATATCGAACGAGAAACACACAAATGATGAAGGTAAAAAAACGTTGGATATCAAAAAGTGAAAAAAGAAAGAAAAAAACCAAAGAGATAAATTAGACAGTTTGTGAACTCGGCATGATCTGGTTAGCGGTACCTACGACTCGTCCTAAATCGAACTTTTCTACCCTGAAAAAATTGATCCGAAACCTCGAAAGACTTCGAAGCAGTTACGTTGATGAGAATGGCGAGCGATAAACCCGTCGGGGAATGGTATATCCTGAAGCAAAACACGCTTTCCTCGGGGAGACAGCGGACTTTTAAGATCGCAATTTACGAGCCGGGCGCGCGAGCCGTCGGAATGCAAAGCGATGAGCCCTCGAACGTTTAGAAACTCGTGGGACACAGTCCGCTTCGAAGATACGGGGTGCATTTGGCCTAAAGCACCCTCCTTTCGCTTCACAAACGAGGGTCTGCAGTCTAATACATTTTTCCTGTGCGGCGTGAAGTGACGACGATTGACTGATATTTCGAAGAAAAAACGCGACACGCCGGACAGCAGAAGCACAGGGGTGGACGGCAGAAGATGAGCAACCAGCATCCGACTGCGGACGACTAGACGCTGCGAGCACCAAGAGATTTCTCGCTTGTCCCCTTTTTCTCGCCCTGGAGTTCATGTTTCCCGTTCTCATTCGCGCACGTAAATCTCCCACGACATATTCTATTAGCTTTGGAATATTGGCATTAAGGGATACCGTAATCAAGCAACGGAGCACATCATTCAATGGAATGACAGTGTAATTGAATGGCGCCAGATTGAAAATCTGACAATAGTTTTTACTTCCAGGACGCTTCCAGGCCACCGGGAAGAGCACTTTTAGTAGCACGTTCGGTGACCGATTCAGGGGACGCACCAACTGAGTTGACGACCAGCAGCCTTTCCCAAAGTGGGGCTCGAACCCACGACCTTTTGGTTAGCAGGCGGGAGGGTTACTAATTAGAATAACCTTGTTGGCAATGAAACGAGGCCATCCAATTCAAGCCACTTCATTTTTTTCGGATTTTAAAATTAAAGATTCTCGCGTCCGACTTTAGTACCGTATTTAGAGGTGTTACTTCTGTTGAGACGACGCTGTGCAGTCCCTTAACTTTAACAATTAATAAGAAACGATCAGATGAAGACCAGATGGTGAAGGTGAAGCTGGAACAGGCTTAGAGCCTAATCCTGGAAGGAAGAAGAATAAATGATCAGTCAGCGTGCATCAAATATTGGTGTCCATAATACTAGAAACTTTTTTGGGGGCGTCATGTCATCACGTAGTATTGATAATTTTTTTTTTGGAGATGACGATGAAATATGACTTGAGCCATCAGACAACCAATATACTGCTGTCAGAATGAGCGCTTGCGCATTGCATGGTCGAATTGATTTCGATCAATTACATCCCTATTACCACTTTCAATTGTTAATTTCTGAAATCGACGAAGCAAATCATTTTCATAAAATATCATGGCCGAATATTTTAGTACTATGCTGCAAGTCTTTTGAACTCAATACAAGGGTCTTGGTTACCCCGTGTACCGATTTAACATGACCATTTATGTTTTGATAAAGATTTTCTGTAACCTGAAGATTGCCAAATAAAGATACGCTAAATATTTCTCAGCCACCGTATTTTTTAATCAAATCTGAATCACATAGTTCCAGTTTTCAACATTATTATCAAAAATTAACATTGGATTAATTAGTGCACCCAAATGTGTTTTTGGAGAACAAAATCATCATAAATGAAATCAATTTTCTTTAAATTCATTGTAGAACTTTAAAACTTAATGAAAACTGTAACGTTAGGTTTTCCGTGCTCCGATGGCTGGGTTTATGTGTACGCCGTGGCACATTTCTATGATTGCCATTGCTTAATAAGGTAACACTCGTGGCGCAAAGAGAGCCCATGCCTCTCCTATTAAACGTTATGACGATCCTCATCGCACCAATCAGCACAAAAAAATCCGACTAATTTTTTTGTCGCAATTCGGTGAAGACCCATTCCTGGCTGGATGGCGGAACGCAAGAGTATACGAGCGTTCATTTTCAGCGATGTAACAATTATGTAGGAGATTGTGGTCTTCAGTGGGTCACTGTGAAAGCCTTTTTGCTCCCTATAATCCTCCATCATCCCGCGAATTAAACGCATTATTGCGCGAAACGCGAGTACAGAGGTGTGTGCCCTTAAATCAGACCTCTCACAGAAAAACTAGAGTCATCAGCGGATTTTTATTTGCAAGAATTGAGGCGACTTCCCATCCGTGGCACCAAGAGCGGAGCAGCATCGGTTGATTAGGGCGCAAAAAATATTTGACGTGTTCCTCGCGCGGAGAAGAGAGGATAATATGTGAAAGGCGCCATACATTTTCCATCAATTTCAAAACAAGGCGCGCGCATGTGTCACAGTTCTTTGTGCAGCCATGCATAGAATGGCATGGGGTTAAACGCAATTTTAAGCTTTCAGCTTTCTATTAATAATTATGGCGATAACAGATAAATTGAATTTGCTCTGTCATTTATTGGAGTACCCATTATAAATGTTTTCCTAATGAACAGTCATCGGCTAACCTTTTCGCTGTGATAAATGTGGTATTTGATAATTTAATAACCAAGAATTTTCTCCGGTGATTAGATTATTTTGTACCATCAATTTTATAACTTGGTAGTAACGTACGATTCAATCGCAAATATTAACTTTCTTTCCATATGTATGCATGTATGTATATACCTATCACCTTCCCCACAAACCTCGTGATCTTTCCTCGTGAACCTTTTTATGTTATCTATCACTTTCCTTATTTTGTATTATATATCCGTGAATATGTTTTCGCCGATTGGTGGGGAGATTTTAATTATTTCCGCCAATGTAAATATGATAGATTTCAATTTATATCTTGTTTTGAGTCGGTGTAAGAACCTTGTGGGTGAAATAAATGGGTGTGACTTCTGGGGAGAAAATATGTTTAGCCTAAAATGTATATTGTTTCGGCATTCAATGAAGAATTTCAGAGAATTAATGCCAAATATCACCAATGATTATGATAAATGAACTTGCCTAAGTTTTAAGAGTCTGCCAACCGTAATTTTGGCATAGTAAATAAAATTGAAAGAAAGTTTATTTTTTGAAAAGTTATTGTTCGAAGTAACGTTCTGTGCATTGCATGGAAATATTCGTCCTTGAATAATGCTTTTTGAGAATATTTTTATTTGAACCACTGTAATGAAGCAGGTATATGGTCTGACAGGAGATTACAGAGCTCTCAAGTATTAAATGTTCGTGAAGTGTAAAGCGTAAAGTTCGCACATTCTGAACACTTACGTTTTCTGGACCTCCGGCACCGCTGCAATGACGGGAAATATATATTATGCAGTCAACGACCCCCCTGTGCCCACGGTGCTGCTAGCAGAAAAAAGATGGGTAACAGAAGAAACGGGTAGTTTTTTAATATTCAGCGTGCATATTGTTTTGAAAGAAAGAAAATGAATTTCAGATAATTTTGTTTTTATTAAATTTCTTCCGGATGAGCGTTCGTGAGTTATTTGACGAACCTGCAACAAGGAATGCTAACGTTATCAGTCCTCGTGATTCATGAATGAGGCTCTCCACGCCTATCAGTGAAAAATGTTGGCCTTAACTATAAAGTACGTAATTCCCTTATGTGTTCATTTCCTTCACGCTAGTCCCTCGAGGCACCGGGAAAAAAATCCAACACCATCTTATAAATTTCACCCATACAGCCCTGCCCTTGCATTCTTCTTCGGCCTATACTGGTTTCATTCATTGTTTCATGCGCCCTCTCTGTTCCTGAGTCTTTCTAATGTCCCTTGTCTTGAGAGTTAAGAAGACGGGAAATATGGCACCACCGCCGCTGCGATGTGCACATGCCGGCGCACACATCCGTCCTTCGGGCATCCGGCCCCGTAATTGCGGTTTTCCAAACAAAAATTCAAATGAGAGAGTGCACGCATGTGGCCCCAGCGACGTTCCATCACCGCGATATTGGCACGCACGATGTCCGTTCGGCGCACCGTAGGTCGCCTCACTATTAATATCAAGGTCTCCACATACGCAAATGTCTGTTGGTCAGCGTTTTGCCACAGCGAGAAAAATGGTGGACAGTAGCGTAAATAGGGAGGGGTGCACTTTTGGTGAGGCACTCCCACCCCCTTTAATATTAAGGTAATATTTACAATCTTGAGACGGAACAGAATAGCAATCGCAGGTTGGGACATTGGATTAAAAGCGCCGAGAAGTTAAATTATTTTGTTAATTAATTAAAATTTTATCTAAGGTTAGAAACATTTTTTATTCACTACGATAAATGTAGGAATGAAAATACTATACGGTGCATTTTTACGCATTAAATTAGTTTGACTCAATTTTAAGATGTAGCTTCTGAAATTTACGAATCTTGCTTTTTATACGGACGGTGGGGAAAGAAATCTACACCAGGCAAACATTAATTCTTGCACTATTTATCTTTGTATAATCTTTATACACTCGTACACTGGTACAACGGCAGCAGCTTTCAGATCTCCGGATACTTTTTCCTTCACTATTAACAAGTTCGATAGCCTTATGATCAAAATTTTATCCTAGCATCAGTGACGAAGCCAGAGTTTTGGCCTCCTCCGGCGGGCCCTGAGATTTTCTCTCCCACCTCCCCCACCCCATGGATATTCATTTTTACCCACGCGGGGTAAAAATTAAAAAAAGTCCCTCACCAAAGCCCCACCTACCACGGTTGTCATTGGCTGGAGCTCTAAACAAACTGTAAATTGCTACCTCCTTCCACCTCTCCCCTCCACTTTCACCATCCCTTCCACCCAATGTTTAAATATTTTTAAATATTAATAAATGCATTGAGCACACTCCCCTGCCCCCCACCCTCCCATGCCCCACCACACTTTTTTGAAACTGAAACCAAAATTGTTCCCTTCAACTGTGAAACCTATGTATGTCATGCGATTGGAAAAAGTTGTATTTACAAAGTGCATAATTTACTCCGCTCTGCATTTATCATTGCGCATCAAAAAAAATGTTGCCTCCTCTGATGAAATTTTACTTGTTTTAAGAAAAAATAAGTGTCATTTTTTGGCGCTTGAAATCCAATGTGCTTGTTATTCTAACTTCTATCCTATTACCTGTCACATGTTATATAATTTCTTAAGATTTCATGGTAATAGGCCCAAAGATATTTTAACAGCTCACGGAAAGTGATTTAAAAGGTCTGCAAGTAGCAAAAATTTTGAAACTACTCCAACTTGAAAACGAAAATAACGATGAAAACTTGAGTTGAATCATTGTGGGCTGGGCATTAGCTTTAAAAATATGCGGAAGAAATTTGTAAAATAATACCGGTATCATCAATAACGGTATTCATATATCATCATTTTGCATCCAATAACAGCCAGATTTAGCAAGGGGGAAGGAGGCGAAAGAAAGGTAATAATTATTCAAGGAAGAGCCTTCCTTGAATCATTCAAGGAGGGTTCCTTGTCGCATCGAGGCAAAATTCATTATAAAATCTCAAATTTACTTCTCTTGGAAATCTTGAAAGTCGACCTCAGACTTCAATGATTGGTCCTTCGTCTTCCGCAGTGTAAGAAAATATATTATTATGGTAATACACATGTACCATTATTCATATAACACAGGAGTAAGAGGTGTGGCTTCCCAACACGATCTCCTCTTTTTGTTGCGATAACTTTAACAAGTATTTTTTTCAGTCACATTATGCGTTTTTCTGGTTCATTTTACAGATATCAAACTAATGCCAAAGTATTTTGAATCAGGTTTGTAAATAGAATAGCGCTAACCCCTTTATTCTTCTCGCTTCATAACGAAATAAATATGAACCACAATAATTCCGATTTAGTAAACTGCCTTCGGTTTCCGCTCTGCCTAGTGGGATGTCCCGCCACCATTTACTTCTATTACAATTAACGACATCTGTGATATACCATAAGAGTGAATTCTGACCAGGCAACGTTGATTACATTTTCTAATCTGCTTCAAGATTTGCGAAACTGATCAGATAATAGTATACTCTAATTTGATCTAGGATCGAAATGATATTTAAAGTTGTATCGGGTTGGTTGCTGCGGCTTGTGTATTGGCTTTCCAACCAGAAACCCCAGATTCGAATCCCATCGGTGGTGTCATGGTTTTTATCAGTGGTAGTGGCAGTTTTATCAGTGGTATCCCTACTTGGGTGCTATTTGGAGAGAACTTCAAGTTCATCTCCATCCGTCGGATGGGACGTTGGTGCCATTTGTTAAGAGTAGGCTAATTCCAGGTTTCCCGCCACCCTTCTCCTATTCCCTGGAAGCCCTAACCTCTACCATATCATCCACCTTTCCCTAGTAGCGCAAATGAACTCAGTCGTCGGTAGCTTCCCCTAATAACTACTACCACTTAAATCAAAAGACTTTTATGCCCGATTTCATAGTTAACGTGACCTTGTAGGATTTCTTTATTTGCTGGACCATTAAAAAAACTCTACTACAATAAAAATTCTGGTACATCGTTGAAGTAGTACTTGGAATCCATGTGTGGCCTGGGGGTGAGACTTATGTATTGATTTTATTTCATTTTTATTGTTTTTTTCCTCCAACGAAATTTATTGGAATCCCATTCAATAAATAATGAATTGAAGAAGTTAAAAGGGCAACTTCATTTTGTGCTCATTGATTTACTTAATTTGCATTTCCATAGCTGCCAACATTAGGGTCGTTCGTACACTACTACTCCTTGATCAATTTTATTGACTTTGTGCCAAAATTGACAACCATTACTTTCGAATGAGCACGGATACCTCTTTTCACCAAGAACTGTAGATCCTACGCGTCGAGTCCCATTTATTCGATTTGATTAGGTATCATCAGACCCACACATTGTCAAATTGTAACTACGATGATTAAGTCATTGTGTAGGTTCACTAAACTGTTATCTACTATCTGTGAGAACGTGGACATGTTTAGCACAATCCCGTGTATAGTCCGTTTGGCAAGACTTCTTTGTTATCGGATTATCATGCCAGTCCCCCGTTTCAGAACTTCATTTGACAAACGTCATGAAATCCGGCCCTGGGAGGTGAAGGGGGAGGAGAAAAACCTGGAATTGGCAAGCGTTTGAAAAACATTTGCTACGCTCTTTTGTTCTACTACATGTTCTTTTGCGTCATTGGTAAGCAATATAAGCCATTATCTTTCTAATAATTAGATTTATATAGAATAAAAAATAATATAATTTAAAGCGCTCGATAAAACATTACACCCAGGGAAACATTTCCGTCAGTCTTTGATGTTCTTTTCTTTCGTGTTCTCTCAGGTTTGCGTACAACGTAAAATGGAAAATGGAATAACATGGCCAAGCGACATGCCGATTCACTTTCTGATGGACTCTCCCCTACAGTAACCCTATCTTCATTTCTGCGTACTTTCTGCCTCCCTTCATTTCATCTAACATGCCTAATCTTTTCCTTCCTCTCTCTCGCTTAC
>LYUA01000007.1:1684689-1695971 GCA_002093875.1 Calopteryx splendens
TTGGATGCCTTACAACTTGAATGCACCTCGTATAATTGACCTAATATCTGTATTTCCCCAAAGTTAAGAAAGTGTTGCTCATGTTATAGTAATACATTTTCTGCTATTCAATAAAACTGCCAATGTAAAACTTTTCATGGATGTATTTAATTCAGTTTTCAATACAAACTGAATTGCGAACATTATTATTTTGCAAGAGTCCACTTTTAGGATGAATTCCAAAATAATTCATTGATAAAAAATTTTCAATAACAACAGCGTTGCTAATTTTTTTTGGCAAAACTTACCCCTAACCATTCAAGTTATTTGCTAATTTTCTTGATGCTCGAAAAATTTATACTGTAACTTTAGTGTTGGCTGGATCAAAGCCAACTATGAACATTGACAAAAACTTAATTCCCCAATGGAATAAATAAATACATACCCCTCATGCCACTCCCTTTCAGAGCAGGCAAAATAAAAAAATCCTCATTTTAAATTATTTCAGGAAACTTGCACTTTTTTTTCTGATTACTCGCAGACTGGTCTCTCCCTGTATACAGGGGGAGGTTCCCTATTTACTCCCTTCTTTTGCCTTTGCCACACCCATATATTTTTTCATGCATACTCTTTTTGTATCTTAGATTCCTCTAAAACTCCCCATCTTGAGAGTCCCTTCAACAACTTTCAACCTTGACTTTCCCACTCTACCCCTTCCACTCCCAACTTTTTATGCCTCTCACATATTTTTTTGGTGATTGGACTCTGGTCCATTCTCTCAAAATGACAATACCAGCTAAGCTCACTTCTTGCATTCTTGGAGATTTCCATGCAACATCGTAAAGTGTTTAAATTTAATTTCTCTCCTATATGGAAAGTTTCCACTAAGTGAAGTCTACTACTGCAAAAATTCATTCTTATCGATTGATGGTGTCACCAGTAAATACACACACAGGCTTAAATATATTTTATACTGGAAAACGAAAAATTTTGGACAATAATCAAAATCCTGCCTGGACATTCATGGATTCATTTAAAATGATATGTCCAGGAAAAGCTGGACATCTGGTAACCCTGACTTAACTATCTTTCACCCCATTAATTGCTCTGATAATATGAATGAATTGCAGCTCAGCCTAAGCTAAGGGGTGTTGACTTCTTATATGTGAAGTCTAGCTTATTTAGGTTCCAATTACATAATTCTTGAAAGAAGTATATTAAAATTACCTTATATACTTGTAGTAAAATTTAATGAATGAATATTTTCCAAATAGACAGGAAAGTAAAGGGAATAATTTATTATCAGTGAAATGTTAGGACATTTAAGACCTTGTTCTGACTAATATTTAGCTTCTCAAATTATGTGAAGGCTTTCTTAATATTAACTATCATAGGAGAATTTAGTTAGACTACAAGCTGCAGCTGAAAATACCAGCCACATCGAATAACTAACTTCTTTGAGCATGCCATTGTTGGTTGTGGTACAATGGCAACACTTAAAACAAAAATCCACTATCTGGTAATATTTAAAAAAAGTTGAAATTTAAAATTAAAAAAGTATGTAAGAGATAGGAAAGGTGCTATCATTACACAACAGTAAGAGGATTCAATTGGACAATTGGAAGAGTTCATGGAATTTAAAAAAGTTTCAATAGTCTTTAGCAGATATTTTATTTTAAACATGCTGACAAGCATAAGTTAGAGGCTTTATAAATGTGGGTACGGGTAAGGATGGAAAAAGTGAAATGGACAGAAAGGAAAACAAGTGAAGATGTTTTGGGCATGGTAGGGGAGGAGAGAAGGCTATTGGGAGAAATCCAAAGAAGGCAGGAAAAGTGGATTCAGGGTGTGCTGAGTGGTGCTGATTGTTGAAGAAGGTGATTGTGGAGGTGTTGAAGAGTGGAGAATGTTAGGTATGCGAGGCAAAGAGGGATAAAAAGATAAGTCATATTGGGTGGAATGAAGGGTGGTAGAAAATAAACGGAAATGAAGCAAGGGTTACTGTTGGGTTGTCATGTGTCCATCATAAACCTACCCTGACTGGTACAATCAATAATAATGCTGAAATAGGAGTCACCACAGAGTCCCACATAAGACCCCATTAAAATGGCATTTTCAAGAACAGTTTATGAACAAATTAGCGGAAGGTCTATTATTTTATTAATGTAATTGATATATCTCTGTTTCAAATAGATATTAACTTTTAAAAATTATCTTGGATAAACAAATTTATGCATGAACCCCCTTCAGTGATGTAAAATCAGTTATATTCAATTAACCATCAACTAGAGTAAAGGGACTATTCATTGGAAAAATAAGGCTCTATTCTAAAAGACTACCGTGTGTAATCTCTTGATAGAATTTTTTACCAACTTAGAGATATTATTCGACTGAAATCTATGTGAACAATCCTCAATATGAACAATGAACAAGTATCAATTAAAGCCCCCCAAACACTTTTATATATCAAGTTTGTGAATATTCTAATTGCCTCCGACTATTATATATCACTTTAATAAGGTCTGTTTTGGAAAATGGCTCAATCATTTTAGATACCCTACTACACCAAACATACCCATACACTGGAAAAAGTTCACCATACATTCCAACAAAATTCCTCAAATGGTAGAAACAATGGCACTTGTGACCCAATGCATAGTTTAGTTAGTTGAACTTACCCTGCCTCTCCATGAATGCAGAAAACATATAGGCATATATTTATTGCATTGTAGAATGAATAATTTATTAAGTCATCTGACCTATTATCACTGATTTCAATTATGGCTCCCAATGTTCCAGTAACACTTCTCTATTCAATGTCCCCTTTACCTCCTTAATTACATGTAACCTACCACTCTATCTAGCAGTGCATAATGTAATGCTTTGTATAACAGTATTGATTTTTTCAATTAATCTCTAAATTCTTTCAAGCATTGACCAAACTTATCCTGGCATACTCGAATTTCACCTCATACAATATTGTGGGTAAGTGCTTTAATGCACAACCATTTTTGCTGCCTTCGACAATTATTTTTCGATAGAAGTTTTTCCCATACTACCAGCAATTTTCCTAACAGTATTTACATTCCTTTTAATTTCCTCATCTGCCCTAACATCTTTCACAAACATTCTCCCAAGAATTAGAAAAGAATGAAACTATTCAATTATTTCACCATTGGACCCATCATGCAATCATTCTTCCCCTACTCCTCATCAAACACAACTGTTTTCATTTTAAATGCATTTATCCTTATTTTTGTGATTGGTATGGAACAAAAATGAGAATAAAATGAAGGTAATGAAGTACTCAAGAAATAGGAATCCCTAGATTGCCATTAACATTGGAGGTGATAAACTTGAGCAGGTTGAACACATCGAACAGTAACTATTTAGGAATTGTTTAGACTAAGATGGGCAATGCGGTGGGGATATTAGAGGATTATTAGAGAGATTATTGCATTGGGTTAACACGTTCACTGCACAGAACTCGGGTTGCGTGGTCACCCAGCTTTATGCCAGGTACCCATGACTCAACTCATGAAGTCCGTTTTTATATCTTTAAAAATTGCTTTGATTGGTGGACACCCTGGCAAAATTCAGATGAAAAGAAGGGGCTGTGAATGTTTTAAGAAGCTTTTATGGAGGAAATTGATTACAAGGACCTTAGTTAAAGATGTAAAGAAGATACTTGGTCAATGAGGTAGGACAAACATAGGTTGGAAGCTTTGGGAAGTAGTTGTGGAGAAGGATGGATGGAAAAAAACAAAGAAGTTCTAGGCATGGTGGGGAAGGAGAGAAGGTTTTAGGTAGAAATCCAGAGGCAAGAGGAAAAGGGAATGCAGGACGTATGAAGTGGCAATGGATTGTTGAAGACTGTGATAGAGGGGAGAACAGCTGGATGAACTAGCATTGGCTATGATGAGCTATAGTCTTCAGTTCCTTGCAGTTTGACTTTAGCAATAACCCAGATATAAGAAGATGGTTCATACGAACATATATTTTAAGTTAATATTCTGTGACTGTGAGGCAGGGATAACATCAGCAGCAGATAAAATAAGGTTATTAGCCTTGGAAATGTGGTGCCACAGAAAAATGGTGAAAATAAAATGGATGAATAGGGTAATAAATGAAGAAATATCTCCTTGAATGTAAAATTAGTGGCTTTTGTAGGATACTTAAAAGAAGGAGGTAGCTAATTGGACATATCAGATGCAAAATAGTAGGCTGATGACCATAATAAAATTAGTCATAAGAGCAAAAAAGTATAGATAAAGGCTTAGGATAATAACCACAAACATTTGATAAAAGAAGAAAAAGGAGTGAAGGAATGAAGAGATTGGGACGCAACAGGATAGCTGCTACAAACCAATCCTCAAGACTGATTACCCATGCTGATGATGATAAATGGAGAAAGATATAAAATATTCAGAATAAAGCATTGCATTATTCAAGTAGTACATTAGTTAAGAGGAAAAGATGCTCACTGCAATGCAGAAGGAATAGTAAGATCAAATAATAACATTCCTTACTTCAGGAACACCGTAACATTATGTAATCAACAGATTTGCTCAAGTCTAGCCTCTTTGTACAACTGGACCAATAACAACTTCTTTATTACCTTCTCCGATAGAATTAAAAAAAACGAAAATCCCATATTTTTAGATCTATCACCTAGTTCCTGAGCTGTACACAGCTATATATCAAAGCTCTCAACTCTTGCTGAAGGGGCTGGCTCATAGTTGTCACAAGATGCCAGTGTGCTTAAAGCCAATTTCACTATACCAAGCTAATAGTGCTGGTAAGTCTTTCCAGACTCTTACATGACATGAGAACTATTAACAGGAAGGGTAGCAACTTAAGGGTATTTCCATTATCATTTCATAAGTTAATTCATGACTCCAGAAGAAAAATGATTTTACTAATAGTAATTTTTTGTCTTTACCTACTGAATCCATAAAATAAATCGAGATTTTACCAGAGTGAGATACCCCTTTGTAATTGCACAAAATGGTCAAATTTATCATCAAACAATAAAGAGGATTGTGTTTGCAGCCTCCTGTTTGGTGATTTTTGAAAGCATTTTTCAAATTTAAATGCCACCACTTCTAAATTGCCATTCTCATTCAGGTTGACTATCTTAAGTTTGAATTCCATTTTCCACCAAACACAACTGTCATATGTAGTCATTTGCAAAGGCTAATCCATACATGGTGATTAAGGACCTCTTCTTGGAAACATACTGTCTGAAAATTAGCACACTATTAGAGTTATGGTTTTACTAAATAAGGAAAGTTTCCATTATCTCCATAACTTTGTTATTGTCTGGTAGGAAATGATTTTCATAATTTATACACAATTTTGCACTTCTCTCTTGCGATATATGCAGCAGTTTTACTGGCAAGGAGGAATTTATCATCACAATTCAGCTGAAATGGTTATTTTAAGCCAACTTTTTAGTAACCTCTCTGTGGTGATACTGATCCATTTTTGACCTTTCCAAACAGTGTGCATATTAAATACTCCTGATTCACTATGTCACTTTTGTCCTACCATGGCATCACATTTTAGCCAAATAATATCAGCATTTTTTTACCTTGCAAAATTGTGAAATCAAAATTCACAAAATACTATATGCTGGAGACTGCTAATATTAAAACAGCAGTACCTCAAACTCTTCAATTTGCTACATCTGACATAGAAATCAATAAACAATATTATAAACCAGCTTTCAAAGCCTATACTATCACGTTTTTATTACTAATAGTGAGCACCTTAGGTGACTATTTTTTATCTTTCTTCTCCTCTTCGTCCATTAGCTCACACGTATGCAATGGCACACACTTCCATTGAGATTAATCACAAAGTATTTTCATCACCAGCCAGTTGGCTCTTGCACTTATCATCAAAACTGTCTTCTGTTCAAATGCTTTTTCTTAAATGATAAACTTTTTCAGCTCTCAACAGTTTTCTGCTCATCTATGACTAGGTAAATTTCCTACATGCATACTCATGACAGTCCACCTCTCTATGTCAGCTAAACATTTTACAATTCTTTCTCCACAATTATCATCCAACTAAGGGTGTGGTGGTCCAATGGGTAGAGTGCTGAGCTACTAACCGGAGGGCCTGGGTTCTATTCTGGGTGATGCCTCTAGGCACCCTCAGCTTAAATTGAGATGTTTACCATTTTCTGGGTGCCAGGTCATCCTGGGAAATCCCAGACGGCACAGGGAAAGGAACTGGCCACCCTACATTGATGTGAGACTTTCACAAGCCATTGGGATTAGTACTGAGTGAGCTCGACCCTCACCTACCAAACCCAACTCCAGGTTGATTACTGTGATTGATCATCCTATTTCATACAATTATGAAATTGTCTAGTTCCAAATCATCCTAAATCTGCCAATAAATGCCATCTAAGGAAAATTTTCATACATCATACATGCTCTTCCCATCCCTCTGACAAGTACATCATTGATATTGAAATGGTTATATGGCTATATTCCCGAAAAGGATTAGCAATCCTAACTATTATTACAAGGACTTCAATGCATCAACTCTCAGGCATTACCGGAAACAGCAATTGAAACACTACTCATTTTACTAGTTGGCTACTGAGTTACAGCCAATAAGTATAAAATGCAAATATTTTCCCTTTTTCTACCAAATATCCATGGTTCCTGGAAAGTTTGCACTTATAGAAGACAATAGGACTAAGTTTTATATTGCTTCAGACTGAGGTTGCAATAATTACTCTGGCCTTAATTTTATCTCAATGCAATATTACATTCCTTCTCGAGACTTCAGCAGTAGAAACTCCCAATTAACAAAAACGTTCTCATAACGAATCTTTACAAGGTTGAAAAAAGGTTTTCTTCCAAAATGTATCCTCCATAATTTCTCCCGTGGAGTGATAAAAGCCTAAGTCTTCACGTATTATTTGGAATATTTAAATTTGTGTAACTCAACAGTTAAAGAAAAAAAATCATCCTTAAAATCAAGTCCATACTCACTGGTAACTGAAAAATGCTTGATTGGTAACCACCCAAAAGCAAGGCACTAAAGAC
This sequence comes from Calopteryx splendens, assembly GCA_002093875.1. Taxonomy (NCBI): domain Eukaryota; kingdom Metazoa; phylum Arthropoda; class Insecta; order Odonata; family Calopterygidae; genus Calopteryx; species Calopteryx splendens. The sequence goes on from LYUA01000007.1 coordinate 1,691,736, forward strand.
AAACTTGAATTTCTATAATGAATATAATCTTACTAGCACTTACTGGAGGTACTTCACTTGGTCGAGGAAAGAGAAAATATTCTGCTTAGGTTTATCCATCGTTTATTCTAGGATTCAATGTAACAACTTTTGTCAGCAGAGAAAACAGGATATATTTAAAATACATTAATTGTGTACTGCTCAGAAGTTTAGGACTAACCACAGGTACAAGTTTGATGAAGTAAACATTTTGAGTACTGAATAACAAGATTTTCACTGTATATCCAAAGATAATCACAGGACAAGTTTAATATACCACCACATCACAAAATCCAAAAAGAATTACTTCAACATGGAGAAAAGTCAAAGAGGATTGTTTTGTTCCAAACAAGTCTGTACCAACTGGAGAGGTAATGAGAGAGTTGAGGAGAACAATCACTAAGATGTACTTAAATTCCTTTAATTGAATTTTTAGTTTTGAATTTTTTAAGTGTAAAAAAGCAAGCATTTATGATCTTTAATAGTTAAAAAAAAGTCAACGGTATCAACAAAAATTAATGCTCAATCCTGAGTTGTTCCTTCAATGTTATGAAGCTCTTATGCAATCCTCTGGCAGCTGTGGAGATTCTCTACCAAGGGCACACTTATACTATTGAATACATTACTCCAACTTCAGAATTTAAAATAGTCTATGAGAGTATACATATTACACACACAATATAACAAATCAAAAGTTACCAAGCCATTAAGCTCAAGAAGAGTACCAGAAGTCACAAACATTGGGAATTAATCATTTCCTGAATATCTTACACAATGTGTGTATGCAAATAATATGAAATGCATTAAATGGCAATTTAACCTTAGTCTAACAATGGTTTATTGCATGAAAACCCTTACCAGAGATCCCATCCACGAAAGTATTTTGCAAATAAGTCTTTCTTTTAATCTAAATCTACATAAATGTGTGTCGCAACAGGGTAAGATTTGGTGAGAAGGCATTAAGAAGACAGGGATAGACATTGTTCCAGTAAGTCCTTACACTGTGAGCTCAATTCTACAAAAGTTAACGGAGGCAAATTGACTATTCGTTTATAGGTTACGTTGGAAGGACTGGACGTGCTTATGTGAGGGGGACTTGGGATCCACTCCCTTCACCCCAGTCCTCATACACCATGTTGCAGAAAATGGAAGGGAGAAGGTGGGCGCAGAGAGGAGTCGGCAGACAAATAGGTATAGGGTGGGGGACAGAATGTTTGGGAGCATACATTAACATACACACACACAGACAGTGCTGGAGCAGACCTAAGACTTGAGTGGAAGAGCACCCTTTCCCGCTCATGGCTCCACCTTCAGAAGCTCCACGTCAAAGATGAGAGTTGCATTTGGTGGAATAGTGTCCATCAGTCAAGGAAATTACATGTTTGTAGCATCAGTGAGGATATAATGGAACAAAATAACTACGTTACTCTTAAAACTGTATACCTTTTACTTCAATATTAGATTATCCAGATAGCACAGCTTTCATTTTTAACCATTCTGAGGTAAACTTTAATCATACCAGGCAAGAAATTATCTCGTTTTTTTTGAGCTTGTAATTGCTTAATAATAATATCAACTTATGGCATATCTCTCATACATATAGCCAATATCTAAGTTTCAAAATTACTGATAACAGATACTGTTTCGCATCATGGGAATGAAACTCTCATAGTGAAAGGCACATACCTAGTTTGTATCACACAACCTTTAGCAAATTAGCACAGCCTAAACAATATGGTAATCTTTACTTAGTATTAGGCACACACAACACACAAACCGGTTTTACTACATAATAAAAACAGTGCATTAAGCAATTATAATCGATTAATAGGCAATTCCTACATATTTGAAAGGGATGATGACACACATTGTTGGAAAACATTTAGTCTGTTGCCAAACAATGTAGAAGTCTTCCTTTCCCATAATAAAAGCTTTTCCATTGTTGAGCAACACAAATTTAAAAATTATATAATTGAATGAGACATGGCTTACTGTTCCAATTATGAATTGATTCAAAACAACATATTTAATTTCATAAAGTTTAATCATGTTCCAACTAGAAAGGCAAAATAATGAGAAAGAAAATTTAACTTTAAAAATCGCGGGAAGTGTAGAAGGTGCTACAACTAATATAACCAAATTTTAACCGATTTCGTATACAAAAGGATATATTCCAGGATGTCCCCGAGCTCCATAGCCATAATCGGGAGAGCATATTAGACGGGCACGTTGTCCAACACACATCTACAATGAAACAAAAAGAGGTGTGAATGCTACCCAAGAACATTATTCATCGAGTAATTTTAATCGTCTTCATGACCTAATTAGCTAAAAATAAATGTTTTCATCGGGGAAAGTATAAGGAAGAAAATGTTGAGAACGTATTGCATATTCTTTTACCTGGGCAACTCCTTCATCCCAGCCTTTGATGACCTCTCCTTTACCAATTCGGAACTTAAATGGCACACTTCTGTCTCGAGATGAGTCAAATTTTGTTCCATTCGTTAGAGTACCTGCAGTGACACATATGGTAATATAATCGAATATGCCGCTTTAAAGTCCAAAGTGGATTTTTAAATTTTCCTCTTCCACTTACCCGTATAATGGACTACTACTGTCTGCCCACTTTTTGGATAAGTTTGTCCTGGAATAAAAGTATGTCCCACAATTAGCATTCACGTAACCAACAATGCCGCATTATGTCCTTAAGGCATGTAACTCATAAAATTGTTCCCAGTGGTCAATAAACTGAGAAAAATTAACATTACTTGCGTAGAACTAGAACATAAAAATAACCGGAACGTTCTTAACGGGGAATTACACCACCACAAGCATGTTTATTTTGCTTGAAAAGCCAGATCGGCACCAATGCGGCACCTATAACACCATGCAACCACAACCATTATATTACAAAAAAGTGGTTTCTAAATATTAATACTTGAAAAAAGTTGGCACTGAAGGACTATTAATTAAATAAAACATTAAACTCATGAAAATCGAACAACCTTGATAAGTAAAAACCGTTATAAAAATCCAGTTAAAGGAGCAATTACCATCACCGGGAGAAATGCTTTCAACCTCAACGCCCATTATCACGTAGTAATAGAAGAAGTTTCCAACAGCAACTACAATTAAGAATAAATATTTCAAAGAGAAGCCGGTGGATGGAAAGTGTTTAAATAATTTCGTGAAGGAATGGCTTCTTCACTACCGGACCACTCCTTCCTCGGTGGATGCCGTAAAGGCGTTCTTATTAGAAAGTGGTGCCACCTAACGATATTTAAATAATCGCTTATTTTCCCTGCACCCCATGCACTTAACTTTTAAATAACATTTTGGAAATTAAATTTTGTGTTTTTTTACCATTATCTCCTACAATCTTTATCGAATAACTTTTTAAAAATATTATATGAAATATTCTCTGAAAAGCGCTAGTGCGCGCGGTAGGTTTGAATGTCGTAGTGTAATGCACATCTAACCTCACCATATTTATAAAATGTGAAGTTATTGTCCCAAGGGTCCCAAGGCAACACTAAACACCAAGTATTGCCAAGTATGATCATCGGATTTGTGACGGTGGGTTGACCTCAAACATTAGCAGCGGAATAAGCTAATGAGGACACTGAAAAAGTAGTCATTGCCATTAAGTAGTGGTTCTGAGAAATTGTTTGAGCCTTTCCATGGGGAGGAGAGACAAACCACAATATACAGAATCATATGAAGGTAGGCTAAGTGACTGGAAACCACTCACAAATATGCCCCGATAAGCCAAAGAAGAGGGAAACAACTACTATGCATATGAATGCAGGTGGAGACCTCAGTGGCATAGGTTTACGATTTTATTTATTTATTTAACAGGACATTTTTACCATAATCAAACTTAGAACGTTCCATCGCTTTGGATCTGAAGAACACTGCAAAAAAACAAAAACTGTGCATTTCCTGTTAAATGCATATAAGCGGTTTATGCTTGACTTCCTTTAATTGTATTTTCATAAATGTTAATGATATACAATTGATTAAAAAGAAACTAAAAGTAACTTTAGCGGAGTCAGCCGCTGCTCCACATACATAGGCGAAAAATTCAAAATGCGAAAATCAGGTGAATGAATTTTGCATTGTGAATTTTTCGCATATGCACACCATTTTTTAATTAAAAGATGAAATTATTGGTCGCGTTCAGCAGACTCAACAGTTACGGAACCGGTGGGATCTTTT
>LYUA01000007.1:1704260-1728023 GCA_002093875.1 Calopteryx splendens
TGTCCAATATACTGTGACTTCTTGGGATTGAAATAAATTATTATTATTATTGTCAGAGATTGAAATCTAGTTCAAGAAAACTAGGTTCCTCAGTACCAGTACCTAGGGTAATAATCCTAGGTATTTTTCAGTACCTAGATACCATTATCTAACCTTGATATTCTCAACACCATGGGAAAATCACCTCCTAACTCCTTCCATGAACCACCATAAATGTTTCAGTGAATATTTTAGATTGTCAGCAAAAAGAATTTTTTCTTTGTGGCACTTTTTCCATTATAATTTTCCCTTTTACATATTGTAGTAGGTGAATAGCTGTACTTTTTAAATAACATTGTGTCTTAACTAATTAAATAACAAAAAAGAAATTTTGGACTTTTTTATTATTTTCAAAAGGCATAAACTATGAAATCTTGGCAAAGTATATATTATAAAAGCAAATAACAGCAGAAATATGTGCATATGGAAGAGTGTTTTCTAATCAAAGGTTAAATGTAACTTATTAAACCTATGTAACCCCCTCTAACTTTCATACTAGGTAAGTTGTTTCATTCGAGTTGTTATAAACATTGTAGGCATTAGGTAGGTAGGCATTAATGCATAATTCTGTACTTATTGATCAAAGGGTGATATACCGATGTCAGATTTTAATAATGGATTTGGATCTTAAGTACACATAACAGAGTGCTTTATTGAGGATATTAAGCATACTATTTTGCGGTGACAATCAGAGTTCTTATTAACTGGATACAGTTCTCAGAACTTTATTATAACTAGTAAAATCTAACTTCTGGACAATTCATTAGAATTTTTATTTACATTAATACCACAGGGTTCCTAAATAAACAGTGAAATAATTTGGGAATACATACACCACTGTTTAATTTCATGTTCTACTGGCCTCTTGTTACATACCTGGGCTAAGAATAAAATTTTAGTGTTGCTCTTTACCAGTTTTTGACAAACTTTTTTGATGGAAATATAGGCATTTTGATCTGTAATTTCCAGTAACATCAAGTGGGAATGTTAAGTGACAAGAGAGGAAATGAAAGATGGGAGAAAGGAAATAGTGAATATGAAGATAAGAAACAGCAGATGATGAATCGGGGAAGGAGCAGGAGGGCTGCACCTTGAAATAAAAAGTGTAGGTGTCAGTGCATTTTATGTTGGTCAGTGGAGCACAAAACGTTCTCCACCTTGGACATCAAAATATCTCAGGCAAGCCCTTCAAATATTACAAGATGTTTCATCCTTCCATCCCAAGGATCTTTTCATTTTTCATATTTTTAAATGTTCTGCTTTGTACTCGGGAACAAAGACTCCCTCAGTTGAATGCAGGTTTTGGCCAAGAGTTAACTGCTTTCTCTCCGCTATTGTTAGGCATGCAATGGTGGGTATGGTCAGCTCGTTTTTCAAGTGCAGTAAGTGATATTCTGTCGAAAGGGACTCCTCTTTCTATCTAGTCCTTGATGCCGCCAAATGGCCTGGCCGCCTCTCCCCCGGTTACTTTCGCTGGAACTCGCATGAAAATTGTGTTTCCCTCCATTAGATGACGATCAGTTGGCCTCCAATCGCCGAGTGACTAATGTATAGTATCTTGGGGGTAGCAGGAATTCCTTTCACAAACGTCTTTCACAGCCTGGATATATGTTCCGTTTGGGCAATATCCTTAGCCCGCACGTTTGAAATGCTCTTCACAATAGATCAATATTTCAAGAAAGGTTATACTCTTTTGGCATAAACTCAACGCCCTAATTTTTTTAGGCATGCAACATAGGTACATACCTACATGCAATATGAAGGCAAATATATTTTTTCCACATAAATAATAATGATTGACCAAACAATCGGTCCTTCACCATATTTAGCTGCAATTACCCTTGGGCTTCAACATAAGCATATTAAATAATGATGAAATATATGCGATGCGAATGCGAAGCATCAAAGATTGGTTCGTTTAATCTACATTGAACGATAATTTGACGTGAAACGTCTTGCATTTCGGTAAGCACATGGGAGTCACCTCAGCGCTCGCGTATTCAGACTTTTGTGTTACCTACGTTTGTCCACAGTGCTCCTTGTATGCTTCGACTAGAGCATTGAAAGATTGAAATCTTAAAAACTGCTAAAATGAGGAAAATGCAAAAATCAATTAAGCTTTTCACCCTCTCGTCATAAAAACGAATAATATCTTCTGATCCACTCACATTATGTTACGAAAAAAATAAAAAAACGTAATTTTCAAAAACATTATTCCTAAATTTTACCTTTTACGTAAAATTAGTGGTTCGGTCGTTACTTATTGTTTTCTTGTGAACTTCCCGCTTAGCGTTTATTTTGTATCGTTAACGCCAAAGTAGAAGCACGTTATTTTTTTTCTCTGACAGGTGTGGAAGGTCGAGAAAATTGGGCACATTATAATAGTAGCGGAATCGATTCCTTCATATTTCCATTGCATGAGGCTGTGTGGAGATAACGAGGAAGTGCTGATAACCCTGGCCCCTCACGTGAATACAAAGTGAGGTAAGAACTTGTAAAGCTATCGCAGGCGAAAAATCCAATGGACGAATAACCCTGTGAACAAGGCGATCACCTTAAAACTGACGCAATTTTTAAATCTTTTTTTAGCCCCTTTCCCCACCGACGGACTCATCCCGCCACCTCTGACCATTAGCTTGGAAGCCCCGAGGACTCCTTGAAACTTTGCACCGACCCTCCGAATGGATAAGTTGTTCTCTAGAGTATCAGTGAAATAATATGACGCCGTTGGTAATATTCTACCCATACACATCAAAATTCCTCATTCAATAACGACCATGTTGAAAAAATATGAATCCGAATGATTGCTCATAACATCTTCGTGGAATACCTTTGCCAAAGTAATTAATGAATTAATGGCATGGTGACATTACATTCGATCAAATTGAAACTTGCTACGGACGGTAATGCGAATTGAGTGGGAATATATTCTCATTAAACAGCGCATGTATCGCAGAGCTGTAGTCTGGGGGAAGTGTTAAATCCCCCCCACCCAGAAACAAAAATTTCAGATTTTTGGAAGTATTGAAAAAAATTAGCGAAATCACAACAGTGCACTTAAGAAAGAGTTCAGTTCTTTAAAAGAATTTATGCAATTAACTCTCGACTGATAATTGTGCGGGATGCGGATTAGCCTGGGTGAACCCCCCTCAAGACTTTTCCTGGTTACGCCAGAGCACTGTCCTTCGTATTGTTAGTCTTAAATTCTTCTACACATTGAAATTACACGGAAAAGAAAACCGATGCCAGAAGCTCCACCTGAATACTTTCCATCGATTCGTGAGTAGTGGAATAAAGGGAAGGTTAGGAAAGGATATCTCAACGAAGTCATTGGCTCCCATCGGGATGGCACGGAGGCGGGTGCTATAATACGTCACACCCAAAGGGAAGGGGAGGTCTGTCTGTGGGTGGGTGGGGAAGCGAAACTTGAGGTCATGGAGGAGTTACAGGAAAGAGGAATGAACATACGTAAAGTGCCAAAATCATGCAAAATAAACACAATGGATAACTTTCGATTACGTTATTTTCGTGCTCCAGGACGCAAAAGGACATGCAGAAAATCGTGAAGCACTGCCGGACCGGGAATATTGGCCCTGACTTTGGAGAACCCCGCTCATCATGCGGACAAACTAATTGACGATAAAAATTAAAAAGTAGGAATAAATTCAAATACTTATGAATGACCATCACAACAAGCGAATGTACCACACTGTATGGGACGCAGGGCACTGATTGAACAATAAACAAATGTATAAGTGCCTTGGTACCTCTTCTCTGCCCTCTGTGTAAATCTTTATAGATAAATTTGAAAACCTTAAACAAGCCCAAGCATTTTTGGCATTTTTAATCAAATTGTTTACGTAGGCAGAGGCTCAGCATAAAAATATTCTACCGGGACACCACGCACCTGAGGGCTGCCCTTGCTACGCTTGATAACTTTCAATCTAGTATTAGTAATCAGGTTTTTACATTATGTCCAGAACGGGATTCGAACCGTGCCCTTGGGGATGGTTGGCGAGCGCATTATCTAACGAGGAACCCGGTCGAAACATTGATGTGAAGAATGAAAAATTTTTAAGGTAGTAAAAGGGTAATATTATTATACGTAATATTGGAAACGAAATTGGATGTTTGACCACGCATAACTATGGGGAGTGCATATAATCATTTTTCAACAGCTCTTAAGTTCATGGATGCTCTTCCATAGTCCTCCCTCCTCCCGCGGAAACAGTTCCGCATGCCAAAACGTACGGGCGGCTAATGCATTCATAGAAGTAGGAGGCATCATTTGACTTCAATGATCACAGAGACAGGAAATAAATGCGAAGTCGAAATAGTCTTAGGAGAATGCGAAGTTGAAATATGAGTCAAAGTCCTACTAAATGGCATCCAAAAGTCCGAGTTGACTGGGTTCCAGGTAAAGAGGAGATTCCTCTGATCTGATAAGGATCGCAGGGGTCACGGCTTGGTGAGGAGGGTTTGAGGGGAATAGACAAAGGTTAGGGGGAAGAGAGACCTTTGAGTGAGCGATCGCCTGCGTCTATAAATTGGAGTACTTAGCAAGCGATCCGCCTCAGTCGTCCTAAAAACTTCGGAGCAAGCCACGAACTTGGCTGAGTGTCCTAACTTTCGGGGTTGGAAGTTTTCGTCTGAGGAGTTCGAAGAAGTAATCAGCAGAGTTTTCCCGTGTACTCAAGGTAAATAATTTCAATTTATATCTGCCGACTGCTTTCACAAGATGTGATAACATATGCTCTCCAAATTATTTTAGGAATACGAGCGAGTTCTCCTATACCGTGTGGTCGTGAATACTTGGTTTTACAAACCAGATTGCAATTGTAATGTGCTTTTTACAGTCTTTGTGCCATCCGTTGTTGTAAATAGTAGCATGCGTTGTTGGTAGAAGTACTTGGTAAAAGTTCATGCAATGGAATCGTCATCACGAATAGTAAAACAAATGTCCTCCGGGAAGATATAAGAGCCTTTTTACTGTGCCAAGCTTACTCTTAGATTTTTTAAGGGAAGTTTAAACCGAATAATTTTACGCTTTATTTGTTTGACTATGCAAAAGCAATTGGAATAGTATTGTGACTACAGGAAATTGTGGAGTGTGTGCTACATAAGTTTCTTCAAATTCACAATTATTTCAATAGAATTGAGATTGGGGGAGGGGTTGTAATAGTATTTGCACACTCCCGGAAATAGCAAGGTCAGTGTTTCGATTTCCTGTTTTTATGAACTTCTTTAATTAGCAATCGAACTTACGGACAGAGTTAAATGTCAGTGTCCGTAAAATAATGATCTTCGTGAATTGGCTTTGAAGATTGTCCGCTGTGAAACAACGGTCTTGTTCAGGTGGTATATATCGGCGAAAAATGATCAAAGTGGTCTATTTCTAATTCACATTGATTTCAGAGGCGTTTTGTGGAGCACGATAGTGGAATCCATTCAAAAAAGTGTACGGAGGTGAAACCAACTCGTACCTTTTTCTAGAGTGTTTTAATTAAAAAATAAAAAAGTTCATTTAATATTTCCTTCGCCGATGGAATTCGCTCACAGGACGAGGTTTTCGTTCAATCTAAATATTAATTGAAGTTCATATTTAGTCTACTCCAATCGTATCGATAAAATTTGATTTCTTCTACTAATTGCGACTATCATCACCCGACTTCTTTAACATTCACAATGATTGTTTTGGGGCTTTACCCCCAAGAGAGCTTGGAAATGTAACTGACTGATAAGAGTTGGATAGAGAGTGATTATAGTAAAGACTTTGCCGAGGCTTTCAAGATCGTGAGATGCCTCAAATCACTACGCGTAGTTAAACGAGACGATCTCATTGTTTATTGGAGCGTTTGATTCATGGTTTATTTTCTGTTTTTAGATAAAATCGCGGGGGTTCAATGGGTCACCAAACCCCTGGAATGAGCCGTCATTGGTGGCTAGAGCATGGAGGATCCTACCTTGCATGCATTGTGGTGCTTTTCGCAGTGATTTGCTCCGCGAGTGAAGACTGTAAGTATGGATTTCAGGAGATATACATTTTCTATTTCCTCGCATAGCTTGGTCTGCCTCGAAAATATCTAATCACCGTTTCCCCTAACGCATGGGATCAGTAGAAGGGGGGAGGGGTTCAAATATTGACGTTCTCAACACTACTTGATAAAATTTCCTCCAGCCACGGATGAATGGGAAACTGACTTTGGAATGCTAGTCTGGATTCGAGAATCGAAGAATAGGTGTCCCCCATAGCTGCTGAAAGAAAGGTAATTTTCGAAAATTTTATCAATCCGTGCATCCCGGACGGAAGTAGATTACCTTTTCTTTTGCAACTCGTGTAATTTTAATCGAAGGTTGGAATAATTAATTTCGTATCAATATATTCAATTAACTGGGAGAAGGTATTAATGGTTGATATTAAACGTACCAGACGTTGAGGTTCCTTTGACGGAGCGTAGCTTCCAAACATTAAATTGCAGAATTATAAGTTTTTTAAGTGTCCTTGATTTCCGGTCGACGGGAGTTTGAAATATTTTGCAAGTTCGCGCGTAGTTTTTCTCTGGGAACAAGTGTTCTGTGTTAACTGTAAGAAGTTAGCTGTTTGGGGAGAGTAATCGTTGGGTAGAGCTATTTTTTCTCGTTCAAGTTTCCAAATATTTGAGCCTGTGATATTAATTTCAGGACTTAACCTATGATTGCGCTAGCGTTCTGCCATAGGGCTTTCGTCTATAGCTCCACCGTATATGAAGTAGACGATAGTTGAAAAAGGTGTTCATTCAAAATATCCCTTTACGGGAGCTCTTAAAATGCCCTAAAAATGTAGGTAATTCTCGGCATGTGAAAGGACAGTTAATCAATTTATTAAACTTTCCGTCTTAATAGAAAACCGTAGATGGTATTAGGCATTATAGGCTAGAAGGTAACACGCCCGTCTGCTGACAGGAGGGTTCCTGGTTCAATTCCAGTAGAGCCCCTTCTTCCCTCAGTTAACTCCATACTCTGTGATTTTCTAAGTGACTCCTCCAAGGAGCCCAAGACGGCGTAGAGAAAGGAACTGGCTCTCCGATTCTGAATGTGTAAAAGAATGAAAGGGAAAATTCTGGACGCGTATATTCCATTCGCTATAGGGCTTAGTTTGAGGTAAGCTAGACCAGTTTCCAATCAAACCTAGAGTTGATAAATGAAAAATTACAGAGACTCTGGCGTGAATCCTCGGCAGTGGTGGTGAAGCACGGAGTGTATAGTTAGTATGACGCTCCAGGTTTGTAAGGGGAAACATGCCGCGTCAACAAGTGTTACCGCTTACGTTCAAATTTTTAACCCTCTCCCCAATCTGCGACACCACCAATGCAAGGTCAATCGGGCCTAGAAGAATCCGCCGGAACCGTGGTCAAGCTATTTCCATTCTCGAGTGGACAAGACTAGGCAGAAGGGAAATCTGCAAGGGAATTTCAATTTGGTTTTCTTGTGCGACCATCTTGTACATTCCAGGTATATATATAATAATATATATAATATAGTTAATGCCCTCAGGGATGTTCGCAATATTGGGATACACTAATCCCGCTGAAAGTTTGGAGAAAAAAGGATCACAACCCTTAAACCTATTGCACTAATCTTGGATTGTTTCCATTTGCACTCTTTCAATTTTGATTGGGTTTTGTCACTCGTAGCCCCCTACAATAAGCTGGAGTTGACCTTTTTCTTTCCTTCCACCTCAAGAGGCATTTGAACAGTTATTCACCCTTCTGCATTGTTTTTTTTTATAAATTAGAGCAATGGAATGCAAAGGACCCAGGGACAGGTGTTCATTTGGCACTGGTCCATTTAAAAACTATAATCATAAATGAGGTGGATATACTCTTGTGCCCCAATATTGCTTGCTTGTGCTCACTGATATTAGTGTTGGTCTATTAGTGATCTGTTCCTCCTCTAGACTTTGAGCATAAGTGAAATCTTGGCTTGGTAAATGTTAAGTCTTATAAATTAAAAAATCAAGGTACTCCAAAGCCTTAAACCCCATTTACTGCACAAAATGATTTGAAATTAGATTTTTTTGTAAAGATGGACAAGTTACAAACATTACCATTGAAACTTAGTGGATTTCACAAATATTTTATTTTGGTGGTATTTGATTTACTTATGTGACATCTTCAGGTATGAAATCCACAGTTTCAATTTCATTCGCAACTATGAGATTTCACAAAGTTGAGCCGAAAACCATTGAACATTTTCATGCTGAAGATCAACTCAGGAGACTCAACTTTAACTTGGTAAACCTTAAATTTAAATGGTATTACTTTAAACATTTGATGGAGATGTCATGAATAATTGTTAACAATATTGGTTTTCATATGATGGGAGTAGACAATGGGCATGTGGGGTTTCCAGATCCAGAAGGGAACCAATTCAGCCAGACTTCATCAGAATAGGGCGAATACTAAGAACTTTATGGTTAACCTGGTGTTACCATAAAGCTCATGCTGATTAGTAATATATCATTATTCCAATATAGGATCAATGGCATACAGAATCCCATGACATATGTGATCACCTGAATACTCTTAATTTGAAACAAACTGCTCTCACAATTCAACACTACACATGACCCAAACAAATTCCACATAAGTTAGCATTTGGTTCAGTCCTTAATGAAATCCTACTATGAGATATGTAAGGAGGAACCTACTTGGCCGAAAGTAAGAGGGTTTGTCTACAAATATGATTTTGGGAAAATGACAGGCTGTGCTCATTTGGTGTGAAAACTGGGCCTAAACAGAATGACTGTAATTGTGGTATACGCTATATGATTGGAATTGGACTAGATGAAATTATAGATTGACTGGATCTGTTATTTCTTGAATTTAAGTTTCTTCATAGTTTTTCCATGGGTACAGATAGTTCTTTTTTCCCCAAGATGCCCGAGATAGCAAATGGTAACTTTGAGAAGGGAGTAATTTTTTTTATTTTTACTAGTTGGCAGATGCAGAAATTAATCTGGTAGTGCTGTATTTCTGGTGATGCATATTATTTGATTTCTCACAGCTAGACACAATTTCACAAACCCAAGTTGTAGAGTATTGTGATTTTACTTGAATAATTTTACTATTTCATGATCATGGACTTCCCAGCTGTGGGAGTAAAATCTGGATAAATCAAAGTGTGTGTGTGCGCACGTGTGTATATGTGAGACTAACATTAATCTGTATCACAAACCAGTGTTTGTGCTTATTTTCCTTCACCTCCTAGAGTATGACCTTTGGGTTAATTTCTTTAACTTGCAGCAGCTTGTTTAACCAATTTAGCAAATCACCAAAAATGAGGACACAAGACAAAAATTTCACTTCTCAGATTGTACATTTCTTATGTGTAATGCAAATACTTCTGATAAAATTTATCACCTTAATTTAAATCCCTGCCATAGGAATTTCTTTACTTTTGTTGTAGGTGTTTAATATGCATGAATAATGGTTTACTCTTAACTAAAAATTACTTCATTCCGTAGTTACTAGATGTGAACCACCAAATTGGTTTAAGTGCCGCAATGGACTCTGTATTAGCCACCACTACTTGTGTGACCAGGAAAACAACTGTGGTGATTGGTCTGACGAGCAGTCCTGCCACGAATTCCAGGTAAGTTGGTGTCTGTGATGTTTTGGTTAAATCATCCATCCTTGGGTTTATTTCAACGTTATGAATTAGCAACACTTGTCATCAGAATCACTATATGCCTAATCCAATTTCAATTTATCATTTAGTATACACCCCCTCCAGCTAAATGCAGTAAATCGGAATGGCTGTGCTTGGACAACATTTGCATTCCAGATTCTTGGGTTTGTGATGGAAAAACTGATTGCTTGGATGGCAGTGATGAAACATTGGGCTGCTCTACGAAGGTGTGATTACTTAAATTGACTTGCTTACCTTAATGTACCTCATTCAATTCTACTGAGTCGCTTGTTGTTTTCAGATTGAATGTGATGGATATATGTGCAAAAATCGACAGTGCATCCCTGCTGAATGGCAATGTGATGGTAGCAAAGATTGCACCGATGGAAGTGATGAGCAAAACTGCCGTATGTAACCTCCAATCTGTTGTATTGATTGCACGAGAGAGATTGTTGGATGAGAACTAATGTGCAATGATAATTTTTAAATACACCAATCTCATTTCTAAAATTTATTACACTTTCAAACAGGCATTGAAGTAAAGACAAAAGACTGTACAGCAGGAAATGGTTACTTTCTTTGTAATGACACAGTCACATGCATCCCACTGAAGTCAATGTGTGATAACCACACAGACTGTAGTGATGGTTCTGATGAAGGTGGAAGCTGTGGTAAGTAAACTCCAACTTTGAAAGTCAACGGAAAAATTTTATTTTGTTTCAATCTAATGGCAATATCGGATTAATAGGTACAAATCTGTGTGCAAAGTTTGGGTGCAGCCATTCATGTGTGATGGAGCCAAGTGGACCACGATGCCTCTGTCCGAAAGGATATAAACTGGAAGAGAGAACCTGTACAGGTAAGGGCCTGAAATTGGCTGAATTCTGATCTCAACATAGCTTTATGACAACCTTTTCAATCTCCTTTTTTTCCTTGCAGATATTGATGAATGTAAGAAGTATGGAAGATGCAGCCAAAAGTGTACAAATGTTGCAGGAAGTTACTTTTGTTCCTGTGAAAAGGGATATATATTGGATTCAAATAACTTCACCTGTAAAGCAGAAGGTACCTACCTACTTTTTTGCATCAAAGCACATTGCTTACCTGAACAACCTTGTAGGCCATGCCTAGTTTTGAATGACTTGAGTAGTTAATAAAATGGACGGATTAATAAATTTCTCAATTCCCTTCATAGTATGCCCATACACCTTTCAAAGATCAGTTTCTACCTTCTAAAAAGTTAGGGAATATTTCCTAAAAGATACCTAATGATGAATAACATGTTAAAAATTTTTGTGGAATGGAAATGGCAAAGGAATGCACAATTTAACCATAGCACTACTTCGATATAGGCTTCACATAGAAAACTTGTTTGCTGAAACAAAATGTATAGGGCGGTATAGCAAGAATCCTTTTTATTCTGACAGTTTGGAGTAGAAGCAAAAAGATGGGTAAAAACCTTTTGTATTATCTTTCTATATTTCTAGGATTGGATGCAATGCTTCTTTTCACCACCCGACGTGAAATTAAAGGACTATATTTGGATACAAAAGTTTATTTCCCCATTCAGAGAAAACTCACACAATGCATTGGTGTTGCTTATGATGGAAATAGGGTATACTGGACTAATATTGATCATGGAGAAGAAACTATAATGCGCTCAAAGATTGATGGAACAGAAATTGAACAAGTCGTGACATCAGGTTTGTATGGAACTATCTAGTTGTACATTTTTTCTTTTTAAAATTTAGTGATTATTCATAGGCATGGAAAATGTTCTTAATAATATCCTTCGATTTACTTCACAGGTCTTAGCCTTCCTGAGGAACTGACAGTAGACTGGCTAGCAGAAAACTTGTATTTTACTGATGCTGAAGCACATCACATTGGCGTATGCACCTTGAATGGGGATGTTTGTACAGTCTTGGTCAATGCAGATGTGGATTCACCTAGAGGAATAACTGTAATCCCTCAGAGGGGGTGAGTATCTTATCAGTAATGAAGACTAAAAAATGTCCATAAGATTATGGAAGGGTCTTATTTTAAATTGCCTTGTAAGGATACAAATGACAGTATTATCTGTGTTTCAGCCATGTATTCTGGACAGACTGGGGACACAAGCCAATGATAGCTCGTGCTGGCATGGATGGTAGTAATCCAATTCCATTTGTGGATAAAGATCTTCAGTGGCCAAATGGCTTGGCTCTCGACTATCCTGCTGAACGACTGTATTGGGTGGATGCCAAATTGATGATTATAGAGTCAATTAAGCTTGATAAAACAGACAGAAGGGTATGCCTGGTGTTGTTTAGAAGAGTGCTTAACATTTTTATTTTTGCTAAATCTTTTTTTTTTTCTTTTCAGACTATTTTAAAAGGAATACTGAAACATCCATATTCAATTGATGTATTTGAGGATTTAATTTACTGGAGTGATTGGGAAGGAAGGGGACTTCAATCGTGCAATAAATTCACTGGCAAGGATAGAAAGGGATTGCTCACGGAGGATAAGGGACTGATTTTTGCCGTTCACGTTTACCATCCATCTCTGCATCCACCAGTGAGTATTAGTGAGAAATCCCAATTCGCACCTTAACTTGTCTGCAAAATTTGAGGGTCGTTCGGTAACGAGGAATCTGGTTTTATTCTTATATTCAATTTAAAAAAATTTTTGTTATATTGCTAGCCTAATGTGTACTGTATTTGGGGCACAAGTTTCATTGATTTGTCTGTGGAACTGCAGCCATTGCAAGTTACAACCAGTTCAGCTCACCTATGGCCACGGCTCTTTCCATAGTGTTTCTTCATGTTGTGGTACAGGAAAAAACCACATGGAATTATTTTGGAACTCTAGGGAGGATGAGGAACACCCTTCACATTGATTTTTTATGAGAAATTAAGCAATAACACATGCAATGCATGGTCATGCATAAGTGGTTCAGCATCCAGCCTGTTGCTTTGAAAAGTGGACTTCTACAATCAATATGGCCTTGGAGAATTTTCATTACACCCCTGTAGTAATCTCAATTTTCAGTTACCTGCTGACAAATCATTCCCCGAATATTGAAATGTAGGGCCATAACTTTCCCAACAACAGCTGAGCACAAGCTCTCTGAACCCTCTGTGCACAAACGTCTCATGGGCAATTTTTTTTGTTACCAACACATGGGTGGTGCCCAATGAAGTTTTCAATATATCTGATAGTGCTCTTAACGTCATTTTACTTCTCTCACGATGGCAGCAGCAATGTTAATGTTTACTTCCATAAGATCAGTGACTAGAGCTCCAGGTCCACCTTCCTATGGAATTTTCTTACTTCCATAAACATTTAAAATCATCTAGCTATGATATAGTGAAGATTAGGCTCTCCTTAACCCTCGGCTGATAATTTCTTAAGGCGAAACCAAAATTTCAATGAAGGTTATTGGTTCCATTGTTGCCATAGGTGAACTGAACATGTTTCAACTGGCAACTGTTGCCACTGATGCAAAACTAGTCATGTCTTTGAAACTTATACCACATAAACATGTTAAGCTAAGAAAAATTAAATTTTTGCCCAAAATTATGTAACGAAAAGTTTTGACCACTCTTTATTGCACATCTCTCATCTATATATACCCTTGTTTGATAATTCTTTAATGCATAATAAATTAACTTTTCCATTAGACTCGCAACCCATGCAAATTGGCCCAATGCAGCCACATGTGCCTACTGGCTCCAGATGGTGGTTACACTTGTGCTTGCCCCTTAGAGAAACAGCTCACAGATGACAAGCATCACTGCAAAGGTACTTTAAGGGTGGATTAAGACTTGCTTAAATGTTTAGAAGAAAATTACTAAGCATAGTTTGATGTAATCTTGTTTTTCAGATCTTTCAAATTCTCCATCAATTGTTTTGGTGAGTAATGGCCATTCCATAAAAAAGATTAAGTACAAGATGTTAGGAAAACTAGAAGTAACTGATGTACCTCTGCAAACCATCAGAAATATTGACTCAATGGCTTATTCACCCAACTCCGGTAAAAAAAATTTATAATCAATGCTTATTTTTATTACTAATGTTATTATGTTACTACAATTATTAGCTTTACATTTTAGGAAGTGTACTGGTCGGCGACAACTTCTTGAAGACTATTGTAAATGTTAACCTAAAAACATTATCTTTAACTACGTTAGTGAGTGGACAACTAGGAAAAGTTGAAGGGATGGACTATGGTGAGTATATTTTTCTGGGTGTGCAAAGAGGACACTATTGAACAGGTCTTAAGAACCCTCTATTACAGATTACCTTGGAAACAACCTCTATTGGTGTGATTCAGAGCGTAAAATGGTTGAAGTTCTTAGTATGGCTAGTCATGAAAGAGGGGTGGTACTAAAGGACCTGGCAGGGGAGAGGCCTATGGACATTGCAGTGGTTCCTGAAGAAGGGTAAACCACTAAACCTCTGAGAAAAGACTTAAGGATATTGGACTGCAATTTTAGTATTTTGATAATCTTTTAAATCTGCAGGGTTATGTTTGTTTCATTGCTTGGAGTTGATGGAAAGGCATACATAGACAGATTTTCTATGACTGGAAAAGGGAGAGTACATGTCATACACGAGTCCCTGGGTGATGAAGGATTACCACTCACTTATGATCGTGACCTGCATAGGATTTTTTGGGCTGACCCAGCTGCCCATAGGATTGAGAGTACCTCAGTAGATGGCCTTGATCGTCATGCTTGGAAAGTAGCCTTGTCACACTCACCAGTGGATTTGGCAGTTCTTGGGTCAAAAATATTTTTTACAAGTTCTCATAACATGCATCTTTCATGGTCGAGCAAGTATGAATCAAATTTGAAGACTGAAAAGTATAATCTAGGTAAGGAATTGGTGATATGATATTATGAGAGGTCCCTTTTTTTAGTTCCCATAAATCACCCTCATTCTAAATTTAAGGTGGGGAGGAAATTCCTGTACGAAGAGTAGTGGCAGTGACACCCCAGCTGGAAATTGATCACCAATGCTTGCAAGGCAATGGTGGTTGCAGTCATCTCTGCCTCCTGATGCACAAGAAAATGGTAACTACTGCTTGTGCCTTTGTTTTTCTCCTTCTTTTCTTACACTTATTGGTTGTTGCATTTCAGGAATGTTTCTGCCCTGTTGGCATGCTTCTTGGAAAGGACAGCAGGACTTGTGTGGCTCCCACACGCTGTCGATCAGATGAATACCTATGCAAATCTGATAGAAAGTGCATTCCTGAAAAATGGAGGTAAGATTCACATCAGTGTGGATCATGATAGTTTTGAAACTAGTTGAAATGTTTTCTTTAAATATACTATTAAATTTTCAATTCTATATAACTTGTGGAATTATTTCTCACTTCTCAGATGTGATGGAAAGTTTGACTGCGACAGTGGGGAAGATGAGTCCAAGTGCAGGATAACTTGCTCAGCAGCAGAATTCACCTGTGATGATGGGCAGTGCATATCACAGAATTCTCACTGTGATCATCATTTTGATTGCGATGATAAGTCTGATGAGAGGGACTGCTACAAGGAAGTGTGTGATGAAGGTGAATGGAAAATTGACTCTTGTGTACCTGTTACTTAAGGTTTAACGTACTACTTATATTTCAAAGTAACACTCGATAACAATTGAAATCCCCTGTGACTCAGCCAAAGGCAAAACCACATAGGTAAATCCAGGAGTACCTAATACATGCATTGTTAATTAAGCAAGTTTCAGGCAGTGCAAAGTATCTAGCTGTCAGTCCAAAAGCATAGAATTAAACAAACCCTGTAGGAGGTGAAGGCTTACCATTTTCTGTTAATTGTTTGAGAATTTGTCATAAAACAGGAAAGCTGAAATATCTTGACTTGCCAAGCCATTTGAATATGTTGTTGGGTACTTTTTTCCATATTCTTTAAAATGACTTGATTAATTTTGTTCCAGATACTCAATTTCAATGTCTTTCTGGAGAATGTATTGATCATAGATGGCAATGTGATTATGTCAAGGATTGTCGTGATGGCTCTGATGAAGAGTGTGAAAAAGGTATGTATTCATATCACATGGCGATTTCAATTCATTTTATATTTTCCAAATTTCTTACTCTCCTCCCTTTTCAGTCACCTGTTCACCGACAGAACATTTCCAGTGTGCATCTGGTTCCTGCATTCCGTCCACTTGGGAGTGTGATGGTGAAGTTGATTGCATCGACGGTTCTGATGAGCATGACAGATGTAGTGAGTTGCCAATTTGGTACAGAGTTCTTCATGCATATATAATGGTGCCTATTGTTGAAGCCTGGATATACATGTTTTGCAGTACAACATATGTATCGATCTCCAAAAGTTGTTTTTAAAACAATGTATGAAATGGAGAAAAGTTCTAGACATAGAGGAATGTGCAACACCTCTCTGTAGTATTTTTTTATTAAAAACTCTTCTTATATTGAGATTAAATACTGAAATGATTAACCTAAATATTCACTTTGTATTTACCTTTGGGAATTAAGTTTCGAATCAGTGATTTAGTTTTTCCACTAGATCATCCAACTCGGATTTCACTGAATGTTAATAGCAAAGAATGGATACTATAATATGTACATTTTTCTACACAGGAAAGCCTAAATGTAATGACAAGGAATTCACCTGCGCCAATGGTTACTGTGTAGACAAGAGACTTATCTGTGATGGCCATGACAACTGTGGGGACGGATCTGACGAAACCTGTGAATTCAATAAAACTCTTCCTTCAACAGAAACCCCAGAGTGCTTTGATGGCTTTTTCAACTGTTTGACTGATACAAGCATTTGCCTGCCAGTTTCTGCCAAGTAAGTAGATATGAGGCTATATCTCGAGGTGCAGGAACTTATATATTTATGCTTAATGCACTGATGTCAATACATAAGGTTGCCACCATATTTTTTCATCCTTAAATCCTATTTCGGAGGTTGGGCAAAAAAATAACTTTCAGTCTAGCTTG
Source organism: Calopteryx splendens (assembly GCA_002093875.1). Lineage (NCBI taxonomy): Eukaryota > Metazoa > Arthropoda > Insecta > Odonata > Calopterygidae > Calopteryx > Calopteryx splendens. The sequence continues at coordinate 1,720,939 of LYUA01000007.1, forward strand.
TTGCTTGGTGTTAATTTGATTAAGGATGTATATACATATCCCATAGTGAAGTCTAAAAATCCTTCAATTTACTGATACCAAAATCTGAATGGCATTTCAATGTCGAGTTCTTGTCCACATTAGTCAAATCATGTAGCAAGGTGAAGTGAATATTTGGATGTGATCAGGAATTCAAACAACTTCAAGTTGGTGGTTAACTGATCAATTTTTTAAAATTTAACCCCTTATAACACATTAGCCTGTGGTCAATTTAATTAAAGTCTATCATCAGTAACCATAAAAAAAATTACTTCAATTGACCATTCTGTTCTTCTTTAGATCTAGAGTAGTTCTTCTGATTTTCTTTTTGAAATATATCTGCACAAAATATTTTACTCATATTAATGTAATCAAAATTTTGATGTTGGAATGTTACCAACATATAACTAGTCCCACTAGGAATAAATATTTCATTAAAGGTGTAATGGAACTGCAGAATGCCCCGATTATGAAGATGAGGAGGACTGTGGCTGTAGAAATGGGGAATTTGAATGCACAAATGGCCGCTGCATTCTAAAGGAGTGGGTATGCGATAGAGTGGATGACTGTGATGACGGGTCTGATGAAGAGGAATGCGCCACTCGCCCTGCAGTTGGTTTCAGATATAGAGCTTCTGCAAATGGGACAGAGACAACAGCATCTACTACAGGTAGTAATAGAATGCAGTGATAGAATCACAAAGTGTGGCCAAATTAATTATTAACTCATAGGAGTCCATAATATCCATGGTTGATTTATTGGAAACTATTATTTTTGCCAATATCAGTCATTCATAGTTGCACCTTGTGAGAACCCAACAATACTGCATGGATTAGGTCTTTGAATTTATTTGGCATTTTAAGAGACTAAGGAAGTCTTCCTTTGATGTGAACACTTTCTATATCAATCAGAATGATTCCATTCATCATATGGCTCCTCAGAAAACTGTGGAGGGAATAAAATTTTCATTTAATCCACTCAGCCAAGGTTATTCACTAAACATCATTAACTGTTCATGCAAATGCGAGACAACTCTCAGGCTCTTTGGAACATGTCGCAGCTTATACACTAAACTTGAAATGCTGTAGACCTTGGTGAGAAAATGGTGAGTGAGGAATAAGTTGTAGTTGTGGTTACTGAAAGATACCACCCAGAAATGCAATATCACTTCTTTTATTTTAGATGTGGAAATCCTTAGACTTGAAATTAGTTTTTATAATGTCAATACTATCCAAAGGCAAGTTTTAGAAATGATAAATTTTTCAATTCTTAGCATTTTTCGTGCCAGTTTCCCCCACGAAGGTATTGACATAATAACTTCCCAAATGAAGTAGATAAAAATCAATGTAACGCAGTTTGTCAACACAAACATGACCTTGGGAAAACTGGTAACTCCCAGCACTGGAATTAATCCTGTAAAAAATCTTTTTTTCAGTGGAACCATGTGCAGAATTCCTTTGCACATCTGGTGAATGCCTTCCATATACCTTGGTTTGCAACTCGGTTTCCAACTGTGGAGATGGTTCTGATGAAGGAGGACGATGTGGTACGTAATGGTCGCAAAGAAGAATATTTAGCAATTGTACAGAAACTGTCCGCATAACCTATTTGGAACCCTAGCTTCAAAATTTACTCATCAGCAATGTGTTTTGGAAAGGTGCTGGTGCTCAGTAATTTTCTAGAATCAGTTTATGGATTTCAGTAATTTTCTTTTCTTGCAGAAACCTCCTGCAAAGTAAACAACCCATGCTCAGGTGTATGCCAGAAGACTCCATCAGGCCCAGCTTGTTCATGTCAGGATGGATTTAGACTCACAGGGGATGGAAAAACATGCGAAGACATAGATGAGTGTGAATCTGAAAATGGCAAAGGTCCATGTTCTCAGTTTTGTTCGAACACGGAGGGAAGTTTCAGATGTAGTTGCATTGAAGGTTATTCACTGAGGGCAGACAGGTTGTCCTGCAAAGCAGAGGGTAAATATATTTCTGATAATTTCAATTACCTCATCAATGACTAAGTTAAATTTGTTGAACATCAGGCTGAACTGCATACCTAAGCAGTCTTTAAAATGAGACTGCTGGTTCTTTCAGACTTAATTGTGTTGCCTAAACTTTTCAGGATCACCACTTGAATATATTTTTGTAACTGGTGGAGAGATAAGGAGGGCATCTCATGACCTATCCTACACAGATATTTTAGTGTTGCAACATGAAACTCCAATTTCTGCTTTGGATGTAAATGTGGAGAGAAACGAAATTTACTGGATCTCAGGTTGGTGTTACACTACTAAAGTGACCAAATAAAAACAAAGTAGGTAGTTCTACAACTGCTGCAATTACATGCATCTTTAATTGTATTATGATTGAATTTTTTTGCGTAGTTATGAATATTTTATATGACCCAGTAATTATTAGAGCAGAGGACAATTTGTCTCAAACTTGATGCACATAGTCTGCCAATAATTTAAATTATAAGAATTACAAGACTGTAAGAAATTACTTGGATACTTAAACTTCCCGTGGGTGTAATACATATGTAGTTGCACAGACACATGGAAGTTTATTAAGATTGATATCGTGCACACAACTAACCATTAAGTAATAGATATGTATCGAATGTGATTGGTATAAGCATCACATACAGGTACCAGTGTAATTTTCATAGCTATAAAAAATTGATTAAGACTTGTTATACATCAAATGTACTTCATTGTCTGCAATATCTTTTCTTCAAAAACCTTTTATGTGATAGGTTTCTAATGTCCTGTGTGAGGATTCTCGTAGTGTTAATAAGGCTATAACTTGATTATTCTCATTCCAATTAGTCCTGCAGTGTTATGACACTTTGAAAGCTTAACTCATAAAACTAATCAAGCAAACCCATCATGATAAAGATGGATAGTTTGGAGCATTGTTTCAAGCTTAAAAAACGCTTGGGTTACTATTCTAATTCATGAAATTCACTTTGCATTCTAAGCTATTAAAGCTTTCATAAGTAAAAGTAAGGAAAGTAAGATTCTAAAACAATTTTTTTGCAGGTAATGCACTTAGTAAGCTTAATGTAGCTCATGACAAGAGGGACAACATAGAAGGTTTGAGCCACCCTACAAAGCTAGCAGTAGACTGGATAACAGGGAATGCCTACTTGGTGGAGAAAAATAGGCATCCTACAATTAAGGTAAGGTTGCTATTAGATGAGCATGCATTTAAAATCATGTCCAATGGTTGACATTATTTAAATTTCTAGGTAAAAGGTCAGACTTCTAATACTTATTTAAATTACCAGGTGTGCAATATAGATGAAAATAAATGTGTTTCAATGAAGGAATTGACAGCTCCTTATACTATAACCAGCATGATTATAGAACCAAAAGAAAGGCAAGTAATGTTTTAAAAATCTACCTCCATTGATTGTAGACCTGAATTTGCAAACAGTTGTTTGGATTTAAACCTTAATTGTAATTGAACCACTAACTACTCTAGTCAGTAATAAAACAGCGGGTGGAGGAACTGAATGTGACATCACACATGCCTCTATTGTTACCTCAGATTACATTAACATTTTGAACCTGACCATTCCACTGCCTTTGCATGCCAGTAAATTTTCCTTTAAATAAGGAACTAATTTTCTATTTTAAAATCATGATATGTACACAACTTGCTTGATCACTTCTTTAAAAGTAGCTGGTCCTGGCTTAAAATTTATACATCTTTGAAGGGACATATCTTGGGAGAGATAATGGAAGAACCTTTGAGGATAATCACTATGTGCACACTTATGGATTGCTGGATGAAGTTGATATAAATGTAGGCAACCTTTTTATGCATTCAATTACACAGGCATCTTTATAAACATGAAACTAAAATGTAGAAAATGGATAAAAGCAAAATTATTTCACCTAACTAGACTATTCCCAAATTAATTTTCCGATCATAACCACCATGTGACGTAAATTTGTAACATAGAAATTAAGTACTGTAACCAAAATTATCCTTTTATTCAAAGTAGTACCTATCAAAAGATGACACACAGTCAGCTGGCATGCAATAATATTTCTTAGATTATTTTGTGTGGGATATCTGCATGGGTATATTTTTAGGAACCCTAACACTTCTCCTGAGGATAGCCTAGTGACTAAAAGATCTAACTTTGAAAGTTCAATAAAGCATTGCCTTTAGAGGTGTTGGCAAAGGAGTGGTGGATTTACAAGGTAGTAGCAGGTTCAAAGAATAATCATAATGAGGAACTATTTCAGGTGGCTTATTTGGAGTCAATCATCAAACTGGATTTTGGGGTCTGCTGAGAGTGAAATTAGGAGAATAGGACTGGACGGAAGTAATGTAAGAAAAGATGAGACACTAGTGTCTGGAAATGTGAACTTGGTCAGTGGATTGGCTGTTGACCATGTCCTGCAACGTTTATACTGGGTTGATCAGAAGTTGCAGTCTTTGTCCTGCATAGACTTGGATGGTGCCAACAGAAAACTGCTACTCAGTAAGAAGGTAAACGCTAACTACTTAAAGATCTAAATTGGGTAGATATTTCTTGAAGTGTGACGAAATTCCCACTTCCCCAGTGTATTAAAAAAATTCACTGTTCCTTGCAGGTACATCATCCAATTGGTCTGTCTATTTTTGAAGATAACATTTATTGGACAACAGCTGGATCTGGTAAAATTACCAGGTGTAGGCGCTTCCCACCAATCCTCTGCGATACCATTGATATGAGAGCTGATGACATTCAACATTTCACTCTAATGCAGCAGTCAAGGCAAATTAAAGGTAATCTAGAACTCAGATGAATTTCTTTGAAGCTTTCTTGGCTTAAAACTGTGACATGAGTTAATAAGTGGTGAAAATGTGTTTTCAGAAAAGAACAAATGTTTGAACCATCTGTGTGATGGTGTATGCACAGTTGGCCCCAACGGACCTAGATGTGTATGTGATGGTGGCAACACAACAGCTATTGGAAGACTTTGTAGTGGCGGAGTTGCCAAGGTGAGTGGAACATTGACCTTGCAATTATGGATGACACTCAAACTAGGCAACTGTTAAGCATCCGACTGATGGCATTACAGGGGTTTCCTGGCTTACCTGGTTCTAAAGGCATTCGCCACTCTGAAAATGGTGGCACACCTGTGGCTGGGATAGTGATTGCAATTCTCATTATAGCAATAGTCCTAGGGGGAGTTTACTACCATTACAAGAAGAGGACTGGATCAGGGGCATTTGACATCAGGTCAGTAAATAGAAGTACACTGGAATGGCAATTAAGTGTGATAATGAAGGGATTTCTACATGTCAAAACATTGCCTTTCAGACTCCATTTCCAGAACAATGCATTTGGTCTCCCAACCACTGACGGTACATTTGTTAAAGCTGAGTCTTTGGTGCCAGGAAAACATCAATATGATAATCCTACTTTCAAAGCAGATGGTGAACAGGTAATATTTCAAGTAACAAGTCACAGGGAATTCTTTCAGCAAATAATTATTCACCTGCAATTGATGTATTTAATGATTTATGACCTCACAAGAAATAGAAATTCAATCCTTGTGCAGTTATTCTTTGTGTACAGAATTGCAAAATGATAAATCTAAAACAAACTGAAAATGAATATTTCATGGAAGCAGTGAATGTCGGAAAGTGTTAAATTCAAAGATGAAAGATATCAATTTTTCTCAGGAAGGTGCATAATTTTGAATTTTCTTTTGTAGACTCCAGATTGCAACGTTACTGCAGCATCAGAGGTGGAACCGAGCAAGATATTCAGAAGACCCCCTCTTGTAAGAAAGAAAGCAACCATCAATGTTTCAGCTTCAAATGCTTCCACTTATGAAAGCTATGAGGATGAATCTGAAGAAGAAACTTTGACTTCAGACTCTCAGAAAACTATGCTTATCAGGAAGTGAAAAATTGTCTTAGTATACTTTTTTATATTTGCCATTTGATTTTATAGAAAACTTTAATAAAATGTTATTTAACTTGGTGAAACAGGTTGCTCTTCTTGAATAAATAAAAAAAACAAAAGATAATCAGAAGTATTATTTGTTAGGAATTGTAGGGGAGTGTAGGGACTCATATCCTGGGTTCCTTTTGACTGTTAAGACTTGTAACTAGTGTTTTCTAGTTACCCTAAAATGTGTATGGTCCAAGTACTACATTAATATTTCAAGTGAGGCCTTGTGCAAATTACCATCTTAACTTTTTTTTGTTTCTGCATTTCATCAAGTTTGATCGATGAAGCTTCACACTTTAATGAATTTTCAATATAATTGATGTTAGGGACACTAAAATATTTTCTGGTCAGATTGGCATGTACCAGAATAGTTCCATCTTGATGTGCTAATGAATTAAAAACATTTTTTTCATGGAATGTGTGCAATATACCGAATGCTATGTGAACTTTTAAAAGTTCAAATTATTTAGTTTGTTTTAACAGATTATTAGGACAGCATCAATTAGATCAGTTGTCTTCAAATATTTTCTTCCTAATGGATTCCATTGAGTAAAAAAATAGTCTAAATAAATTAAATTAAGATTATCTTATCTTAAGATCCTCTTTAAACTAGATTTGCAAAATTGTCTAGATATTGCCAGAAACCTCCATGGTGTAAGTTGTGCAGGAAGTAAGCATGACATTATTTGTCAAAACTATTCCCATGCTGATAGAACCAGGATTCAGTACTGAAAAACTACATCTGACCAAGTAACATCAAATAACAGGATACCTTTGGAATGGAAAAATTCCACTACCATTCCAATACATAAAAGCTGCGATAGGAACATAGTAGAGATGGTAGAGACCCATAAGTTCTCTCTCCTGTGGTATGCATGGTTATGGAAAAAAATATTAGCGGATATTTGATTAGAGGTAAACAAGTAACTGGCTTCACTAAAATTAGTACAGCTTTAGAAGAGGGCTTTCAAGTGAGAGAAGGATCCTACACCTTTGTCAGAATATTGCAGAAGCAGCTGACATTGGAGAATGTTGATCAGCAATAGTCATGGACTTAAAGGTTTTCAATACAGTTCCACATGGCTGACTCCTCAAAATACTAAATGACA
>LYUA01000007.1:1754805-1781546 GCA_002093875.1 Calopteryx splendens
CTTAACAGTTAAATATTCAGACTGCTTGCCATTTACCTGAACCATCTGCTTTCAATCAGTCAAGTAAGAAGTCATGAATTGTAGTTCAGAGTCATGAAAGCCATAGTATTGTAGTTTTTGTGTAAGTATTTCATAGTCTACGCAGACAAACGCTGAGGAGAGGTCACACAAAGTGAGTGGCAGACAGAGCCTATCTTCAAATGTACTAATTGCATTTTTTATTGCACAGACTACAGCTTGTGTGGTGGACTTTCCAGGTCGAAATCCATACTTAGCCTTGGTAAACAGATTATGACTTTCAAAATATTCAATGATTTGTGAATAATCTAATGACTCAAAAAATTTTGCAAAAACAGAAATAATTGTAATGGGCAGATAATTATTGTGAAGATTTGTATCACCATGTTTGTAAACTGGTATCACCTTGCAGGAGTTTACTGACTCCAGGAAGTAACCACCACTAAAACAGTAATTGATCACAATTGAAAGGGGATGTGCAATTTAGTGGATAACAGATTTAATGAGATCATTAGAAATATCATAGGCATCTTTACTTTTTGAATTCTTAAACTTTCTGATTGTTCTGTTTCCTGGAGATACCATTTTCCTCTGAAATTGAACATCATTGGTGGGAAATGTTATAAGCAGATCTATATCAGTTTTCCTAGGTTTGTTTAGGACAGACAGAATGTTTTCTACAGAGTTAATGAATAAGTTATTTAAGGTCTGGGACTCAACAGGGATATCAATGTGTTCACTTGTGAGGCCCATTTCCATCTTGAAAATGGACCACACTGCTTTGCATTTATTGGGAGCACTGTCAATATATTTAATATTGGCACCTTGTTTGGCCTTTTGAAGCTCTGTATGATAGTTATTTTTTGTATTGATATAAGCTTTTTTTAAGATCGTCAGTCCCAGCTGTTTTACAATGATGGTACACACTGTATAGGTTGTTTCTAATAAGTTGATGATAAGCAGGTAACCAGTTTGATGACAAGGGTGCATTTATTTTCAATTGAATATGCTTAAGATACATGTAGAAGAATATAGGGAAGCTGTGGGAAATTCCACGACAGTACCTTAAACAGAGTTACCCACTGCTATGCTTACATATGCGAAAAATTCTCAGTGTAAAAATCATTTGCCTGAACCGGGACCCCTCAATTTCTGGTTTGGCTTTAGCCATTTAAGCTTATGTAGATGGGAAAAAAATACCTTCCCCTCAGGAAATTGTTTGTTCTCACTTTAAACTAGTTCTGGATCCACCACATTAAAGATTCCAATCTAAAGATGATTATGAATGGCAAGATTGCAGGCATCACTTGTGTGGAAAATTAGATAGATTAGGTGGGCAAGCATACTTTCCTCAATACATATGAGTACAGATTTCTGGATCTGAAGGGTATTCTGGTCCCTAATTTAGTTGTGTGTGGAGAACGTGTACAACTAAGTGCCATCTTTGGTGTAGGACACTATATTATGGATCCTCTGGAACACTTCATAGACCACAGACTAATGGCTCTGCCAAATTTTTCTCCACCCTTTTTCCTCTCCTTAGCTATTGAAAATACAGTATATTTAGGTATTAAAATAATGGATAAGCCATATTTCAGTACTTTTTAAAAATCAATCTTTACATTGGCTATGCATGAGAAAAATGGAATATCACTTTGACTTTTTTCAATAATAATCCTTTTTTGGTTTTATGATATAAAATGATGACACACAACCAGAAGTACATAAAAATAATTTATTAATGTTAGGTCGAGAAAGACCTTACTTATTTAATGAACTACCATGCACACCTACTTGGGGTAATTTTTTATCTACCTGTAATTATATACAGGTAGATAGACTATTAATAGACTGTAATTATATTCAGGTAGACCTGTACAAGGCAAATAACCTCTGCAGGCATGGGCCTCTCTCATACACAACTTCAGTTTTGATTGTGATGAATTTGCTTTGTATGTCAACGGGTTAATTCCAAAATCACCCAACCACTGTGAGCTCCATATTCTATTTAATGCCTTGCTTATTGTTTTAATACAGTGGCTGGAATAGCTGCTGGGATGAATGCAGCTTTGAATGGCACAACTATAAAAATTTCAACAGAAAACTACTTAGAAGGCAGTGGACTGAAAGAATTTTTCAAGAGTCATTTTCCTTGGGATGTCGTCATAATTGGTGACCTCTTTTATGATGCAGAAATTTCACAAAGGTTAGTTGGTGAGGTAGCTCTAGTTAGAGGTTGACTAGAATATGACTTCCTATCAAGGAATAGAGCAACTCTAAATGCCTTCCAAGCAGGAACATATGCATCTAGATTGCTCTAGGAGATTAAAAATTGATATGTGAATTGGAGGTATATTTTAGCAAGAGTATGTGTTGCCTTACTGAGTAGACCTTGTTAACCACTCCTGTTAATGTACAGTGTGCCCTAAAATTCACCTGTTTTGTTTAAACGTTCAAAGCTGCTGTTTTCAATTGCAGGGTAATGACTTGGGCTAAAAGGTGTTCATCACTGGGAGCACTTGTTTTGATTGGGGACCCAGGCCGCTATGCCTTTAGAACAGCAAAAGAGACTGATGAGCAAAACAAGCATGATTCCCCTTCACTATCGATAATGAAACAATATCCCCTCTCTGAACTTTGTTCCTTGGAAAACATTGGATTTTCTCATGCAACTGTGTGGATGTTAAGTTGACAAATTTTCAGTCATTTCAAGAATGCTATACTCCCCATTCCTTGCTATTTAAATACTATTATAATTTATGTTGTATGGTGATGTATACATGTTCATACATTTTAAATAAACTCATTACTAAAAGTAAAAAAAATAGTATTGATAGATCACCCAGCACTGCTTCTATTTGCAGTTAGTAATCCTCTACCAGTATGTAACATCTCAACGCTTTCCCTCTTAAGAATATTATGCTACACTTGAATGTTCTTTTATGATAATGACTTGACTCTGAACAAATTTGCTAATCATAAAAATCAATTGGAATACATACATTGAGAAGTTGTAAGCCAAATATGCATTCAAGGTGTTATTGTCCACCATATGAGTGTGATTGCCACTTATTTTTTTGAGAACTTGTTCCACAATTACCAAAATCATCTTCAAAATTAATCTAACTACTAAAGGTAGGTTTTGGATGCTCCATAAAGCACTATAATGTATATTTTTTTTACATGAAACTCTTTTTACTTACCCAGTCATTTCTTGCATCAGTTCTTTGCACTTTCTACCTGCCTTCGTTGCATCTAAAAGGCCTATTCTCTTCCCTTCATATCCAGCATTCACCCTTCCATAATGGCCTTCGGCATCCTACTGCCTCTTAAGTATTTCCTCCACCAACTTTTTCTGCTTCAGTTTTCGCCTAGCAACTCCTCTTTTCTCCCACCATATTTAAAATGTTGTTGCTAGTCTTCCTCTCTAACTTATTTTCTCCAAAACCCATTTCTCAAAGGCCTGCAATCAAGGCCCATTCTCTTGGCTTTAAGACTTGATTATTGACCCATACAGTGGTACACTTTTTTTTACTAATATTATCTTTAAATCTTTACTTACATGCACCTGTCATCAATTCCCTTCTTGAAAATGCTTCTTTTGCTGGCTCTATTTTTTCTGCAATATCCCAACTACCATTTCCCTCCAAAATGTTGCTCAAATATGCAAACTGCTTCACCTGCTCTACTTTTGTTTAATTTAGCCTTCCTACTTTTTGAGAATCTCATCTCTGTTTTCTTGTGGTTAATCTTCATCCTATACTTCTCGAATTGCTCCTGTAAAGTGCTGTAATTGCAATTCGTTGGCTGTTGGAGTATTACTTAAATATGCAAATTAAAGTTACTGTCATGACATTTCCCAGTTCTTTGATAAATATTGCTTGATCATCTGAAAACCCAACTAAATCAATTACCTTTCCACCCACTTTCATTCCCATCTCAAGCACTTACCATGCCACCCTTAACAGTTCCTCTGCTTATATACAAATAAGTACCTGTGATAATGGACAGCCTTTTCTTATTACCATGCTTTTCACTGCCCATCTCTATTCTTCCTCCCCTGTTTCTTGTGCCATATTATTCATATTTTGAATTAGTCTTTTATCTCTCCGGTCTGCTCCTTAATGCTGCTATATTTCCATCAGTTTTGTCCACTCTAATCTCTCAAGAACCTTCTCCAAATCTACAAAGATATCCCAATTATATTCTATGCATATATTTTTCTACTAATGTCATCTCGTGTTCTCCTTTCTTTTCTAAACACAAACTGATCTTTGCCAAAGTAGCTATTTTTGCACTTTTTTAACTTTCTATTGATGATTGTGGTACTACCTTCGCTGCATCTAAAAATTAAACTCATAGCCCTCATACCACTTCAATCTTTTTTGGGTTAGGGATCATAATTGATTTAATGAAGTATACAGGTTAAATTCCTTCCTCATAAATATTCCTGAAGCCAAAAATATCTCTTCTATTGTCCCATAAACCTCTAAGTAATCAGACAGGGATGTGATCTATTCTTTCTGCTCAGGCTTAATTTCTCCTCGTACTTTTTCTATCTCGCTCTAGTATTCCTGGAGATTAGCAGTCTTCATTGCATTCTCTTTATCCAAGTAATCTAGCTGTCCTATTCTCTTTACCTTAAGGCTCTTCTAAGCATTATTTTTACCTTCCCTGAATCTCTTCCAGCTTTGCTAATAATTTCCCTGTTTTGTCTAGTGTGGTTGGTATATTTACTCCTTGCTAATTCTTTGACAATTCTCTCACTTTCTCACGGAATGCATCTCCATTTTCCTGTCTGAAACTTTTCCAAATCCCCACAGTTCTTTCCACCACCTACCTTTGGCCTTATTGATTTCTCGATTAAATTTATTATTTCATTATCCGAGTTTTCTTATCCTCATCTCTGATAACATTCTTTCAGTTTCTTTCATCCTCATTATCCCTCTGGGAAAAATCATGACTGAGTGAACAAATATCACCAATGCTGAACACTTGGTGGAAGTGAGATTTTAAAATTGAAAGAAAATAAATTACAGACGCCCCCACCATTTTCATAAAAAATGATTATATTTTAACTATGGCCAAATATTATACTTGATTATTTATAACATTCAGTTGTGCACTCTTGCAGCCGGCATAAAAATCGCACTTCCACTGACCACCTTTGCTTAATTTTCATTAAGTGGAGAGCTACTACACATAAAAATTCTACATGATGATTACTTTATCCACTCAACAAACAAAGAAATGGTTCAGAAATGAGCGAAAACTAGCATTGCAAAATAATTTTTATTTTTTAAGTGCCACATTTTATGGCTAGTGAACTGCACCCTGATCTTATGAGAATAAAAGCATAAAATGTTTATTAAAAGACAAGATGAGATAAAGAAATGGTGACAAGAGTTAAACCAGTAAACTATGATACCAATGATCCGAGATCTCTTACAATTACTATATGTATTTACATACCTATAAATGCCAAATGATAAAAAAATTAAAATTTCGAGCTGTTTTTTATACACCATTAGAGCCAAATAATTCAAGAATAATACATATCTCCTTGTAGTTGTATTGCCAGTTATTTGTGTTCATCCATTTGGCAGACTATGTTAAAAACAAATTATGGCATTTCAAAATTCATCCTTTTGTAGCAAATGAGTATTATTAACCTAAATGATAGTTTAAAAGGTGCTACCAAAAAGTTCAAACCAGATTTTATGTCTGATTGATGGAAAACAAAAGTTCTATAAAAACAGAACAATAACCAGTGCCAGTACATAGCACTACTTGTAACCTTTATTAACCAGTCTACTAAATGGCCCCGTGTGCATCCATTCTTTGTTTATTCAAGTACATTATGGAGCAATACATTTGCATCAAGCTTTGTTTTTAACTTAGGAAGACTGTGCCATGAACTCTTTGACTGTTGGAATATGCATTTGGTGCTACAAACCTGGCCTAGTAGTTTAAACATTAAAAAAATAGATGTATGTAGTATAATGCTTAGCAAGTGGTCTCCCTTCTAGAAGTAAAAGTGCCATGAAATACGGCACAAGTTCAACTAATCATCCTTGAGAACTATCGGAGACCATGATGTTCATGGAATTATATGATTAAACTATGGAACTGCCAGCACATTATCACATAACATGTGGTAGTTTGTAACTACATTAGCACCATGACTCTGATGAGCAAACTTAACATTGACTAGAAATCTGCCAGGAACTTAAAAGAAGAGGTCCCAAATTTACTCTCTGCCATTATTAGGGATAAAAGTGGTTCTTGTGTACCACCTGAACACTAAAAAACAATTTCCACAGAGGAAGGGTCGGCGTTCAGCCCAAACACAGACATCACCACAGGCTATGTAAATTCAGCACCTTTGGCATTGATGGGATTGTCCCCAAGGAATGCGTTCCTTGACCATCAATGCAAAGATATACCATGATATTTTGAGAAAAGATATTAAGTGAAATCAGCCAGAAAATAATTTGCACATAAACAACTAGGTGTTCCACCATATAATGTCCCTGGACTGATGCCCTTGGCCATTCACCAGTTTTTGACTTTTAGTTAGAAAAAAAAACGTGGGGCAATCCCCATCCCATATTTACCTGATTTAGCATGCATGAGTTCTCCCTCAAAATGAAAATCAAGTAGAAGGGGAATAGATTAGACACCATACAGGTTCACAGGATGTGCTGACCAAGGATGACTTCCAGGATGCATTCCGATCATGGCAGAGGAGATACTGGGATCAAGGTGACCACTTCAAAGAGGACTCGAAGACATTGCTAAGACATTTTTTTTGACACATTTTAAGAATTTATGGGCAGCACCTTATACTTTCACAGTTAAAACAGGCAACATCACAAATCAAAGTTTTTGTGACATATTTAATGACGATCTAAGCCTTTTATGGAAAAACTAGTCATTTCTGCCATAAATAGGTGGAATGTTTCATTCTGGAATTAAGAGTTTCAAGTAAACATCCAGATAGCATTTACTTTTATGACATAGTCTGGTATTTAAAGGCAAAAGATGAATTTATTTACCCATGGGATTTTCAAGGCATGTTTGTTTTGTCAACAGCTTGTAGGAAAAATAAGTTTCTCTGTGTCAATAAATAAAATAATTTTTATGAGAGAATTTCAGTTCCGAAGAGGAAATGTGAATCTCCATTTATAGTTCAACCAAAGGTAAATAAAAGATAACAAAGAGAAAAGTTCTCTACTTGATCACAATTGATTCGAACATAAAATAGCATGTCTTCATGACTTTCTGGTTGCCCCCCTAAGTTATTGGTAATTCCTCACGATCTTTTGTGAGTATCACAGTCCATATCTTTAACCCTGGAGAGAGTTCCAGTGTGTGCCTTAAGACCTGAGGATGTTTTTACTTCCGGATGCAAAGATCCTTATCATAGCTGTTGTTTCCAGATTATAATGGACACCTGTTTCAACATTTATCCCAAGGACCCAAGGGCACCAGTCATGAAGACTTCATCCTTCATATGCCTCCCTAAAGACCCTTACTTTAACTCCCCAAAGAATCAGTACAATTCACCCATCATAAGAACAACAAGCGAAGACCAGCCAGTAAATGGTCTGGATCCCATTCCTGCACCTGTACGATCGTTGTATTGCTCCCACATGTAACCTGTTTTCTGATACTGTTTCATCACATTATTTACAACATTTAATCTTAAACGTTCATACACAGCCTTTGATTTCTCTGAATATGGTCCTGGAAGGGTCCCATAGTGATATAATGCTCTTACAGCTAAATAGTTTATATTAATCCAAATTTGTCCCCGCCAATATGGTGGATCGTGCTCAGTATTATGCTTCATGTAATAAGGCGATGTGGTAGAAAGTGAACGTAGGCCAAAATCCGTCCAAAGGAGGTCCCTCCTCTCCAGTTTGGAGAGAATTATACCCAAGAGCTCCGAGTCTTTTTCCAATAATTGAAGAAAAAATGGGAAAAGTGAGACATAGCCAAATGCTGAGTCAACGTAACGATAGTGTGGCGCCTCCAACACAAAGCGGACCATGCCAGGTGGAGGAACATGAGGTGGGGCGTTTGGCTTCCGAGGTGGTCGCTTAAGGATCAGAGAATCAGTGTGGAGGCCATAGTCTGCAAAGGATTCTGAAACATCAGACCAGTGATGTGATGCAATGTGACCATCATCAGAGAGCATCTCAAATGTCCTCTTGTACTTGGTGGAATCCGCTGAGATCAATTCGGCTATTTCCGCCAAAGCAGCAGCACCCAGTGCAATCCAGCACAGGAGGTCAACGTGACGCTCAGACGTTGTGGGGTGCGACGAACGGGGGTAGTCATCCAAACCCGATGCCAAAGTCTTTGGGTTGATCTCAGGGGAGGGCTCTGATAGCACTCGTCCTCTCCACATGTACGTTCCTGGCAGCTCACCCGCTTGTGACGTGTTCAGCCAGTTGAACCACGCTTGAAGACGTGGGTACAAACGCTCGAGAACAGCCAAACGCCTGGGGTTTATCATGTCCTCTCCAAAGTTACTCAGAATGTATTGAATGGTAAGGAAGAAAGTGGGGGGATTGGCAACTGCTGAATTTTGCACGACAAACTCTTCTGGGACTTTGGCAAGTGCTTCCGTTCCGAGGATCTGCTCCCTGGGAATCCAACCCATAATATTCATCAAATCAAACCAGTGGCAAATTATATCTAGTTCCATGTCCAGGTCCCATGCAGAAATCAGGAGACCATGAAAGCCCTCATCCCACAAGAAACCACGAGGGAAGAAGGAACGTGAAGGCACTGCAGTGAATAAAGGGGCTTTCCAATATGGAACTGGACTGCTGTTGTACTCTGAGATGACCCTTGATGATCCATAAAAATATCCTATGCTACCCATTACATTGGAAAGAACAGTTCGAGCAAATGTCAACTGAGATCGGTTCCAATTACCATGATCCTTCAATTTAAACACAGTGTCAAATTTGTCAATAAAGTTTGCCCTCCTTTTTGCCAGCTCTGCATCGTACGTCTCTCCAACTAATGTCCCAGGCCGACGAAAAAAACTTTTTGACTCGTAAACAACCTCCATTTCAAAAGGAACCCTTCCAGTAATTTCAGTGATAATGAAGTTGGGCCCTTTTGATACAGCTCCATTCTCGGTTCGAGTTTGAACCATCCCAGGAAGTGCTGCCACTGCATCTGGTCTTCGATACCTCAAATGAGATATAACAGCATCCTTAAGCATTTCTAGACGCATGACAGTGGTAGCCAGGAAAGAATGCTGTACAATCTTGCTCCTGGAGAAGTATCGGAGGGTAAAATCTCCCAACTGATCTGTCCAGCCAACAACTCCAGTAGGGGATTGACCTTTCTTTTCAAAATTGTCATTTGGTGAGATCCATCCTTCTGTCTTTTCTTCCAAGGCAGTGTAAAAGAAAAGTGATACCATTTCTCCAACGCCATGGGTTTTCTGCAAAGAAAAGTAAACTTACATAAACATTTGAATAAAGCACAAGTTAACTAACCAACCAAGTTTTGACTTTTCTTCAATCCTAGTTTTATTTTGATAATGGCAGGAAAATCCCCTTTTCCATTCCCTTTCAATATACAACCACAACTGATTTTTTTCAGCGACACTTATTCAAGCGAGTGATAATGTCATTAACTTCTCACTGCAGAACATATTAAGCGTATATACACATGGTAGAGAATTTCTTTTTGATAAAATCAAACCTTTAAAAATATCTCTTTATTTCAATGATAAAATAACACGCTTTGGTAATATGTATCTGCTCTCATGGTCTCATCTCTCCTGGATTTCTGATGATTTGGGAATACACAAGAGCCCAGGCACAGAGGAACAGTTAATATCTATCCCTATAGAATTTTGTCCATAGTTTTTTGAACCAGTAATAGGAAATAGTGCATTCAAAACCTGGGGTTTTTGCAGCCCAGGTGCCAATCTTATATTAACCAAGAATTACATTAAGTGGCATTGGGATTTTAATGATGAACACTTGTGTATTAATAAAAGAGAAATTTAAAATAAGGAACATTTACTAAATATGACAACAAACAGAAAGGTATCCATTTTAATTTAGGTACACACAAAATAACAAAAACTTTCTAAAAAATAAGTGAATATGACCACCTTCCCAAGGTTTAATAATTTACTTATATTTAGTCACAGTAAATATCTCAGTACCAATCAGAATTTAGCTAGTTGTTGGAAAAAAATCAGTTTTCCTTTCAATATCTCATTTTAATAGATTGGTATTATTAGTCTAACTTTTTATAAAAGTCAACTTAGCTACTAATTCAATGAATTTCATGGAAATGATAATTATTTTGAGTATGAAAAAATGTTGATTAATCTGGTTGGGCTGTGGAATGTTGACCTTTTCAAGGTAAACTTCACTAAATACCCCAGGACTAATAAGATTTCAAAAGAGCAATTACAGAGGAACAAGAATTTTTAATCTTTCAGTTCAACTTTATCCCACGCCTAAATTCTCTTCCAGCTCATGAGATTTTCTCCATGGAAATTGTAGACTGACAAGCAAGATCAGGAGGCCAATTTAAAGGAATTTTTGAATGAATTACAAAAATGGCAAAAAAATTCACTATTCTAGGATGGTCATCTTTCCTCTCGACCCACAAACTGGAGTGGGATTCTAAGGCAGTAATGACAATGAGATGATTGCTCCATTTGAATACCCTCTGGGCTAAAAATATATGCTTTACTCCATTTAACAATAAAATATATCAACTTGTATGATTAATTATTTACAAAATAAGGATTAAAAAGTAATTGCCAAATGTTTAGAGGAAATATTCCCTGTTCATTCACCTGGTAAATAGTAATTACCTTTCCCACCTGGGGGAAGTTTCTACAACCACCCCTGGTCCCGAAGAAGAAATTAGTCATATGTCTCACAAAAAATTATTTTTTTCTGAAAATAAGGTGAATTTTTTAAAATAGTGCTTGTGGCTCACCTCAGAGGAAACTGCAATACGACCACTCCAATCTCCTCCATGATTGCCTCCAGGGCGCTTAACGAATGATGTGACTAGGTTAAAAGGACCATCCTTGATTGTCTGGATTCCAAAAGTTTTTCCATCGTGCTCCTCCCAACCATATCGACCAAGGTTATCACTCTGTTCACACCAATGTCTGAAAGGAGAGATGCGCCACAATGAAATAAATTGGGTGTCTATGATAATTTCAGTATTAAGTGGTGTTAAAAATAAAATTTTAAGATATACTTCATTTGTAGAGTTGTATGCTTAGCTTGCTCAAGTTTAGAAATATTCCTTCCTAAAATAACACAAAAATCTACCAATGCCAATCGCATTTTATGCGTAAAATTTGGAGACAAATTCAAACTACATCTTAAGGACTAGCTAATTAATTCATTGTGGTGATTTTTTGCAGTCCATAGTATTTAATAAAATTTGATATTACAAGATACTGAAATAGTACATCAATAATAGGTATTATGCAAAATTAAACCTTGCCTAATGTTGTCGCCTTGTGAGTGCAGAAGTTGAGGAAAATACCACATAAGACCCATGACCGGTGAGTATGGAGACCTTGTTTTCATTCCGTAATAAACACCGGGCCTATATGTTCCCCAGTACTTTTCGGGATCGTCCAGCCCTGATATTCGGACGACCTGGTCCACGAAGTAAGCATGAAACAACGTTTACGAACAAAATTTTGAGTATCAGAAGAATAATGTAAATTCAGCATCTTCATTACCTTAGCCCCATTGAAAGGTGTGTTCACTCTTGTCTCACAATATCCCAAATAGCATGCATATGCCGCTACTAACAGGCCAATAAGCGAAAACATATAGAGAAGTTTTGTGTATCGATTCCCTTCTTCATGTTGATCCTCTAACTTCTCAAAAGAGATGGTTTTATGCTTCTTGATCCGCCCAACCACATTGGTCTGAGGAAATTTATTTACATTTAGCAAGCACAAGTTTAATAACAACATTCTACTATATATTTTGCTCTATAAATCTTGAATACCTTAGGTCCTTTATTCCTCATTCTGCCAATCCGAACATAACATTTGGGGCAAAAAGGCTAGCAAAAATTAGGAAAGATATTAGATAAATCGAGTTTGCCCAAAACACATTTTATAACATCTTCGTGTTACGGCCGCACTGAATAGCATACGTCAGCTGTTAAACACATGTATGACAAGAAACTGTCAAAATGCGCTAAGCAATGCCTATTTACAGATGTCTCTCCTTCGGCTCAGCTGGCGAACAAGATTGTTCGTTGTTGCCATCTTGAAATGGGGGTGTAACGCTAAATGAGTTATTTAATTATTTTTTAAACATTTGTGCATGCCGCGGTAGATTTGGAACATCTCGGATCTTTTTCATGTGAACATTCTGCTTTTGCAAGTATAGGCCAGGAATGTGAGACATGGGGCAAACAGGAAGTGTGGGGCATTTGAGTAAGTAATGCTTACCAAAATCATTCTAGTGTATTTTTTATTATATTTGTTGTAATTCACTTGTCTGTGTCTGTTTTTTTGAGATAGGTTTAGTTGGTACTATCTGCTGCTTTATAGTTTTTTAGGATCAGGACAAGTTGTCATTCAATAAAATGCGACAGAATTACAAAAAACTTAAGTCGGCTGACTTCGGCATCACAGAGTAAACAAATAAACATTTTAATGTCATCATAAAGTGCAGTCATCGTGATTTTCGTAGCATATTGGTCATATTACCAAACTTTTTGTGGCGTTTTATTCAGTATTGTATTTCTTGACTATTTATTTAAGTTTCAATTCATTTATGCTCTGTTTTATTTAATGTTTTTTTGACACATTCGATTCCTATTTTGGAAATATTGTGTATGTGGTTGTATGATTTAATTATTTTAATTAAATAAAATTGAATTAACACGCTTTATTTTTACTTACGTACTTTTATTTACCTTATTTTTCACATCTCTATTATTTTCCCCTTTTTTGCATTCTCTAGCATTCTAACTCGCTTTTCTCTTTTAATGAATGCAGTACTTGACATTATGAAAGGTGAAATAAATATATCCATGCTACTAACATGAAAATTCAGCTTATTTGGGCGGCTTCAATTACTCAGAGCCTAAATCTGGCTTTGGCGTTGGTTTTATTTTTGGGATAATTCAATATTAAAACAGCCAAAAGATTCGCTTTTAGTCAAGGATTGTATTTTAAGCGTTGAAGTCTTATTTTGTAATTTATCAGCTTTCCATGTGCCGTCGTTAGCTGAACACATCACATAATTTTAAAGTTGGTATTGTAATAAAACTGTGTCCTTTATTAAAATTTCGAAACCTTGTTTTAGTCAAATTTAAAAGATAGACGTTTTTTTAAAGCATAATTTAAACTTATAGCCATTAAGGATTTGTGCACTTTGGAATTCTAATTGCTTGCTTAGCATATTATTGAATACAACTGGCTGTAATTCACATGCTTGTATGCACATCTTAAAGCATCTCAAGCTTGTATTCTCTTGGATTCTTCTACTACTAATTGTAAGCTACAAAAATTAACTAAATTGTTGCAATGGTTAAATGAAAAAAACATAAACCTATTAAGTAATTATTTATTCAGTTTTTTAGGGACAAAATACATCAACCGTATTCAACACTCATTTGTCATTGGTTACTGTCGCATTCGCATGATCTTTTTGGCGCAATTTAAAGATTTTCCTTGTGTCTTCAACAACTTTGAATATTTGTCAGTGTCTTTAAAAAAAATCGTACAAATAAGGAGTTCTTTTTCCTCTATGGATTCTCGAGCATTCGCCAGTGTTTGTATGTTATTTTCACCCATTTCTTATGTCAGCACATGAGAAATAATTCTGCAAGTTGTTACTTTTCGGTTCAAATTTGTTTTCTCACGAAATGCTGCCGTTGCTGAATCACTGTCTAAACTGGGTGAAAAGTATATCGTACTGGGTGAAGATTCCTGTGATAATCATTTCTTGTTGAGGTAGGTATTTTCTGGTGCAAATTGATTTTACTAACTTGTTAAATGTTTCTATCTTAATAGTAATGCGGCTGTACTTAAGATACGAGTGTATTTAGGATTCTGATAATCTTGTAATATCAACTGCATACTGCTACTAAAACTTTGAGCCAAAAATCATCATGGTTCTAAATCTGGTTGCCTTTAAATTCAATTGCTTTTAAGTTGCATTCTCTACTTACATCCACTTGGAGGCTGTACATTATTACCTAACGACTCCATTTTCATTACAGAGAAAATATTTTACCTTTGAAAATGTATTCATCTTTTTATAATTTTTTTATGTTGTTTTAATGTAGAGTCAGAATAGAGATATTATGCCATTTAATTCAATATGTGCTTTATTAAGTAATAATATTGTCCAATTGCGAATATGCCATCGGAAATTTTCCTGTTGAACTTGCTGCTCATCGTTCTGTCAGTGTTGGATTGTGTTTTTCATATTGTACCAATATT
Organism: Calopteryx splendens; assembly: GCA_002093875.1. NCBI lineage: Eukaryota > Metazoa > Arthropoda > Insecta > Odonata > Calopterygidae > Calopteryx > Calopteryx splendens. The sequence continues at coordinate 1,769,315 of LYUA01000007.1, forward strand.
CTCAGATATAAATGTGTAATTAAGAAATTTTAAATCTTAGGCAAATATTCTTCCCAAGAATATTTTTATGGGGTATTTTTTTTACAGGCATATTTGGGGAATTCGGTTATTGGCGCTTTTTTATGGTGACATCTATAGGGAATAAGATGAAATAGCGATGGATGTAGAAGGTAGTGGGATGCCCAGTGGCTCTCTGGTGTGGTGGAATTATGAACTATATATAGGCGAATGATAGCTCACATTCAAATTGATGAGTAGTAATATCTTGAGTATGGACGTGCAAATTCATCCAGCATATTGTAGCTTGAGTGAGAATTGAACACATAATTTTTGAGCCTCATCGGGTGTTTGCGAAAATAATTGGTGACTGGTTTGATTTTCTATTATTGGCATTTATTTGGAAAAATAGTTTGTGTTAGATTTGGTAATTTTTTTTTGTGAAGAGTCCGAGTTCCATGTTTTGTGCTTTTATCGATAATGAGTGATACAATGTCCCATCTACGGTATTCGGGTTCAAAGTATAAGGTAAAGAGTGAGTAACCCTTCGACAAATCTCGGATATATTCTCTCGGATAGGTACACATTTACAAATACATTCCCTACTATATTGCGAGAACCTATTAAAATACCCCGTGATAGTTCTTAACTCTGTGAAGCATATTTCCCATAATTCCAAGGGGTTCACTCTCATATTATGCTCATGCCTATGGGATTTATTTAAATATTTAATGAAATATTCTCGTCATCCCTATGGATTAGCTCTGTTTTCATTTTCCAACTTATTCGTATTGTGTATATTACGTGAATGGCGAGGATCATTTGAGGAAAGTGGTGATATTCCCCTGATGAGATTCTTCTCTCTAACCTACCCGTTCGAAGGCTGGTTATTTTACAGATGAGGGAGGCTAGAGCTCTTGGGACTTGTGTATATTCTCGAATTCGGCGTGGGTGGAGACATTTCCAGTGCTCTCGAACATTTCGTTGGAATTACTATAGTGCCCGTAAAGAAACACTTTAACTATGAATAAAGGGAAGCTGACCAAAGGAACTAGTTAGAACCGGGGACCTTTCATTGGAGGCAGGCAGCCATCCCCCAATGTACTCTGTGACCACTGGATTCGTTATATCACGAAACTACATAGTTTGCAGTCAGTTTTTAATCTTTTATCAGCCCTCATTGTGGCCGTTAATTGAAACGTTTTCCTCTTATAATCCCCACCAGAAAGTGTTTGGGGCTTTTTGGGGTGTTTTTGGTCCTTGAAAATGCTTTGAATGCCTTACAAGTACAAATTGTAGAGGAAGCGCAGTGGCGAACGAGGTGTAGAGGGGGGTTAGCCATTAGGGATGCCCTGGGCACCGAAAATATTAGCAACTAAAGTTGTGTCTTTTACTTTTCTTTCAACTCATGAACTAGAAACGGACATCAGCCTAATTACTCCAGGCGTCGAACTGGCATAAAATAGCGTAATGTTCCGTCGTGACGTCAATTTCTTAACTCATTTGCCCTGCCTGCATGCACAACACAAAAACTACCACTCCATTGCATCGGGTCCACCAAGTTCCCGTTTTAGTCGTCTCTCCGCGATGTTTGCAAAACTGCAATGATTTTAAGTTATTATTCCTTTTGCTAGTAAAAGCAATTTTTGTTGAGGATAAATTATCACGAGAGGTGAGAATTGTGTCCAAATGTTGCTTGCTGGATAGTACAAGCTCGGCGTCTTCCTGCCTCCCCTGCAAGCTGCATCGCGCTCGGATTCCGTCAAGCATTAGCTCTCCGCAGGGGGTGTATCCCGCCAATCTAAGAGATCTTTGATTTCCTGCATCACGTTCTTCTCATCAACCACCAAATTTTCCTTTGGGCAGCAAGGAAGGATTGCCTGGTTATATTTATCTGATGAAACGTCAAACACAGAAATTCCACCATTGCTGGATGACTGCACATTATGCCATAAATTGCATCGTTAGTTTTTTTTTACTCAGAGGCTAGAGATTCTCGAGAGAGGATACTGAGATCCGTAATCCACCCAAAGAAAAACTTAGTCTTTACTTGAGTTTCATTCTTCATTTAAGGGCATAATAATACCAAAGAAAAAAATAACAACAGAAAATGTTGGCATTAATTTAGTCCCAATGGAGTTTTTTTCTCTTATTGAAAGTGCAACTTCGGCGGGTTTTACACCTTTGGGATTATGTTATAGCTATTTACCATCTGATTTATTTTATTTTCAAATCGCACTCGTTTCAGTGGAATATGGGCACCTATTTCTTATTCTTATTTCCTTGGAGTTCGAGGGAAATGGGCAATTTGTATGTAGGTATATTTCAGCACGTGTCTGTCACAAAATCATAATCCACCCCAAAAAAATATTCTTTTGCGGCAGCATCCTCAATGAATGTGAATTAGGACATAACATGGCTTATGATGGTTCGCTCACCTCGTATTTCACTCGTGCACCGACACGTTATTGTGAACTGGGAATAGCCGTGGCCGGTATCTCACCTCGCCGCGCTAAGTCGGGAGGACCGAGTCACGGGTCCGTGAATCGAATAATGTGCTTCGATCCGCTCAGAGCACGTGCATACCACCTGTCGGCCCTGCTGGTCATTCCTCGCCATGCGTCCCTCCAGCTGTGCGCCTTCGAGGTGCCGTGGCGGTGGTCTCCGCAGACGAATAGTCTGGGCGCAACAGTTGGAGATAGTATTTGTGTTGGGGAGCACCGCCCCCTACAAACTCTTCATTCCTTCGGGCACTTTTGTGTAAGACATGGAAACGGGAATGTTCGTCTCGTCTTCGAGGTGAGGTCATCCCTCTCCTGCTCCAGAGAATGCCTCGTTTAGAGCATCCAATTCTGTCGGTGAAGGTGGTCTTGCTTCTCACGTAAAAATTACTCAATTTTTTCAAACATATTAAAATGAGAAAATGCATAAACAGGCGATCAGCAGCAACATTAAAATAATCAGACACTGCATACGTATTGGAAATATTGTTGATTATACCTTTGATCAAGGTGGAGTAGGAGTACCCGTAGATATCCAGGTGGACCAATGGTATTGCTTTGGCCATGAAGAATGTTACCTGTCTTAACCAATTCTAATATTACACTGAGTTAATGATAAATATGATGTTTTTTTCATTTTATTTTTAAGAATTTATAATTTATTTCGATTCTGCATATCGGGTTTGAAATTAAAGAGAATGTTGTCCCATTGTGAAGATTATTTTAGTGTTTTTCATTATGTCAACCCCTTTAAGAAATTCTATGGAAGGGCAAAAATATTAAAATAGAAACCCAGGCCAGAAAGAAATATTTCATTATTAGGAGGGAAGGTTTGATATATTCCCCCCGGATGAAAAAATTGGATGAGATTTAATTACTCGTTCTTTATTCACTCAACTTCCGAACGAAATTAAACCAAGTAAATGTACCCGAACAATTTTCATAGTTTGATAGATGTTGTTTTCACATGCCATTCCCTTTACCGGCTCATCACATTTTCCCACAACTACATAGTTAAAAGCTGTTTAGCCACTCCTAGGTACACTATACACCCTCGTGGCGGGTCTCAGTGTTTGATGATTTAGATAAAAGCCACGATTATGTCTTATGCCACGGTTATGGCCACGATTTAATTAAATATATGAAACCTCTTCTTGTAACGTTCACGTGATTCAAGCTTTTCGTTTTATGGGAAACTTAAATTACTGCCCGAATGACCACCCTCACCTTAATATCCTGACTTGTTAAGGTTGGACTTGGGGTTGTTAATTTGAATTTTCCCATGTGTGATGTTTCAGTTGAAATTTTTAATGTTTCTTTAAGAGGAACTCTTTCGATTAATTTTTCGTGGAGAGTATTGTAAATCGGAAACTTGTGGTGTGATCTCTTGGTTTATAATCTGGTTTTTGGGGTAATAGGTGGAGAGCGAAGGGCTAAAGGGGGGGATTAAGCTGGGCTCTGTATGAGATTGGCACTCTTGGTGGTGGGAAATTTGGAAGGGGGATTGGAAGGGTTGAGGGATGAAAACGGGTGAGAGGGCCCTGGACGACATTCTAGTTGGCGGCTGAAATGATGAATTTTTACTTTTTCTATTAGTAATGGGAACGAATGAAAGTAATTGATGATTATTTTAGGCTGTTTTAGAATCGTGGTTTTGTGCTTAATTATTGACTAGGGTTCATCAGGCGGCGGCATTACCGGCGACCACCTTATAAAAGCCGGTCTCCACCGTGAAAACCGAAGGTGCGAATGATGAACACGTAGATGACAAGGGTTTCGTGTACCCAATGTAATGTCCCTTTGAAGATTTCGATTTCTCATCTTTCACGTAGCAAGGGATTTCTCTCTCTCTCTCCTCCTTCGTTACCGATCATGGGTATTAGGTCAATAAGCTATATTTTTAAGCACTTTCATGCGGCGTACTGGTCCTTGTTAATTCGCTGGAATGATGAGGAGTGATCCTAAAGATGAATTACGTCAGTACTCATACATGAAGTCAAGACGCAACTTTTCGCATTTTTATGCGAAAGTTAATGCTAAGGTGAAAGGAAGAGATAATAGAAGTATTTCTCTAGCTAAATAATGAAAAATATATTGGGCGCGTGGTGCAGAATGGCTCATAATCATCTTAATATGTACCTCGGAATGTACTGTTCACACCATATTTATTTGAACTTTTCCTAATATTTTAAGGGGATAATAGATAAATAATTGACACTGGCACAAATAAAGGTCACGAGAGAAATTATACGACTAGATATTTTCTTTGTCTGCCACTCTCTTGCTTCAATATGAGAGTCATTTGGTATCGCCGCTTACTCATCGTCTCTGAGATTTAAATGTCATCATTATTAGTACTTTTGATACTGTTGTATTTTTATTTTATTTCTGAAGTGACACAATGTCACATAAATTGGTTTCAATGTTATCAAAACATCGGAAAAAAGGAATCTTCCAGAATTCTATTGGAATTCCAAATATTACAATTTTAATTAGTATTTGGTTGGTAGGCCTTATATTTACTCAATGATGGTAGTCATATGATTTACTCATGCCGCAATGTTTAAATAAAATTATTTTAAATATCTATAATTTGCTGGCACTCATGTTAAAGGCATTATATGACGTTTATAGATTGCTTTGTTAGGTGCACATGCTTTGGTGAAACGGCCACCATTCATCGGCATTTAAATTTCCATCCCATCAGTTGATGAGGAATTACAAGCGTAGGTGTTTAATTTCTTTTCTTGAACTGCAAAGACTTATTTATTTAATGATTTTCGCAGGTTACTGTGGAAGAGAGTGCTCAAGGAAGTCATCAAAATGTGTTTATTTTTAAGTGTGTTTATAGTGTTTATAATCCAACACATTACCTGGGATCTGAATATGGACTGCTCTTCAAATAAGGTAAAAATTTTTGCACTGAATTTCGTATTAACAAATTAATAGTGCACGTTGTAGGTAATAGCCTGACTCACCCTACTTCGATCATTTTCTTAGGAACACTTGTCACTGTCATATTAGTTGTTAGAATTCGTTGTGCTAATTTGATTTAATCTAAAAAGGTTTTCGTAATTACATTTTCGTCATGTTATAAATAAAACTAACATAACAAGTATACGTATTAATTTTGTTTTTCATTCGATAGTAGGTGGGAAATTTTTCTTAAAACAAAAGACATTTTTTAAAATTTTGAGAAGTCTTTTACGAATCTTAATAAATTTTAAACATGGTTTGACCTGAATTTAAGTAGTTTACAATTTCGCGAAACATGTTTATGATAAGGATCTTAAAATTTTTCTGGAAGTACAAGAGGAAATTTCGAAAAAATTGAAACGGCTTGTCCATGATGACATGAAACATCTTATGTCCTCAAATTTGTCGTTTTCATTTTTTAAATGTGATCCCCGGTTCCTTTTACCTACCTCCCTAACAGCCGCTTAGAGTGCAGGAAATAGGCTATGATCGTATTTATTTTGAGGTCATTCAATGAGTAGACCACCTACACAAATGCAGAAAATTATTATTCCTCCTGGTAGTTTTCTTAAGTTCCTCTCGAGTCGTTTCTGACAAGTATTTTTTTATCATTGTGATCAGGTTCTCAAGAAATGAAACAAAGATCAAGATAAATAATAGAATATGGGATAGAAAATCATAGCAGGTACAGCGCGACCGCGTTTTTCCTCGTGTGTGCAGCATGTTAATCGATCATTGACGCGCAGTTGATATTAGGGCGATCTTATGCAATGCATTTCAACTAGTATTTAAACGCGTTCACACCTGGGCTTTAAATTATTCGGTTATGGCGCGAAAAATCACGCACGGAAGAGTTTGCTTGGGTTCGTGGTCGAAGGTTAAAACTTGTTTCATTATCTGCTAATTTTTCTTGAGTCGTCCGATAAAGAAAATCACTGTGGGAATACATGTTGGATTACAACGTATAAAATGGCTTTCAAACAGAGATATTGCATAAGGGCGAAGAAGAATCCACTCGGAGAAATTAATCAACTGTTAACTGGGTAGGTAGAGAGTTAGGGATGGTGTGAAAAAATTGATGCATGTCGCATTGGCTTGCTCCACATTGTACTCTTGGTGGATTTACACCTGATTAGGTTGGAGGCTTGCGAGACGTGGCATTGGAGAATCGGAGATTAATAGAATGAAGTCCAAACTAAAATGGTACAGTGCGTGGAAAAAGAGATATTGCTGGTTAACATTCGAAGGCAGATCGTGTTAGGGAGGATTTGAGACGGAAGGTTTTCTGGAATTAATGTGAAATTAGAGGAAAGAGGGAGAGAATAGATATCGCGGCATTATCAACGGGTGTAAGGAAATTTTAGGGTTTTAAACGGCAAGCCTATGAAATATAAAGCTAATGTGGTCGTTATTAATAGCCATGGTTATACCAATGCTCTTATGACTGATTTCCTAACACCTCATATTAAGGTATTCATGTCGTATTGTGGTCTACAGATTGTTTGTGATCAACATTGAAGGAGAAATGATAACATTATAACTGAAGAATACTTTTTATCAACAGTATTTAAAAAAAGTTATAATCCAAACATATTTTTAATTGAATAACAATAAGCCTGTGTAAACTGTTTGCTTGTCTCTCAGAAATGTGATGTCTGTGACAGCTCTGGTCTAAAGCTGTTGTGTGATGTCTGGTGTGGAAACGCTCCCTGCTAAACACCGTGCAGGGTGTGTGGCAGGTAGCATGTAGCTGAATTGCTTAGAAAACATTCGTTTTTTATTTTTTACCTCCACCATCACTCAGCCAAATGTATGAGGAGCAAATCGAGGAACGTTTCTACACAAGTTCATCCAGTCAGAAATCGCGTGATTTTACGTGTCCAGTAAAGATTTTGGTTATACTGTGTTAGATCTCCATGTTCCAATAAATACTCAATTCCAAAATGTGGGATAGTTTAAATCTGATTTTACAAAGTCCATTTATGTAGTAATATAGGTGAAGAAAGAGTTCTTCTCCTTACGGACTGCGTCTTTTGTCAACCACGCGTCATAACAACGCGCTGAGTTTCTCGATCTTTTCTTGTAATTTTGTTTCTCCTCCACATACAGAACCTCGCTCGCGATCATCTTCTATGGGTTTCTTTACTATTAGGAATGCGACAGTCCTTCCTTCGCTTCGAATAACATTGTAAAAGTCCAGAGCGAGCGTGCCAATCAGGCAAGGTAGGGTCAATTGTATTTGTATTTATTTGCAATGCAAAAATGGAGACACGTATTTCTATAAACAGCATCAGAGTGAACTGAAAACTCAATAGATTGCATCTTAATTTTGGCTGTAGACCACATACGACAAGAGCTGCCATTTTAATTGTTTGCATAGTAATTAGTTGGTGAATTATTTCATGAACAAACCATGTGTTCAAATTTTGCCTCGTAATTAGTGCAGTGTGTTTGTTGGTATTTCAAAACTTAACTTTGATCGACGAAATAACCAATTAAGTACGTATAATTTTCCTGAAACTCATCATTACCCAGGTTAGACATTGGTGAAGTTGCGTGGACTTGGCTGTTGCCTTTTATTAGTTTTTATTAGCATTATAAAAGGGGAACTACCATGCTAAAAAACAGGACTTCGCGTCCTCAAACTTGGAAGCATGCACACTAAAATTTCCTTCGTTAAGTGTTCCAATATACGAATAAAAACGTGTGTGGAGGGTTATATTGGTGGAGGTTATTGAAGCATACTGCATTATCGTTTCTTTATTAGTCATTTAACTTCAGTATGGTCAGCTTGTTGTAGATTGCTATTTGAGAAAACAGTCTGAAGGTTAATTACCTGGAATCAGTATTTTTGAAGGCCGCCTTCGATTGACCATCACCTGGGTGTCACTCCGCTTGCGCCACTAGCATCGATGCTTCCTTTGCCCTTCCTGCGTGGGCATGATGCGGGGGCGATATTTTACTCGCATTACTTTGATCTGACGCAGTTGATCCCTGGGTCATTCGTCTGTGGGCGCCTCGGGTTTGCCTGTTCTCTTGTGTCACCATTCTCCGGGACGAAAAACTAAATGTCACCGTGTCGATTCTGCGTAGAATTTCCTTTGGTTGGCATCGCTAGTGAATTTTCCCACTCACTCTGCGGATCCTGAAATGTTGTAGAACCGTTAAAACGCATGTGGTATTCGTGAACATCCAAACAGTCAAATAAAATATTATTTTATTTGACAATTATTTCATGATGAAATTATCGTAATGAAGATGTTTGGGCAGCATTTATCGATATTTGCAGAAAATTGGAAGATCTTGTTAAGTTCACACATATTCACGACCTATGCATCTTTAAAGGTAGTTTCTCAGGACGTTAATGAGGACAATGGAAGGCATAAATTGTAGTTAGTGGAACAGTTCAAGTATTAAGGGCAGTGTTTTCAAAGAAAAAAATATTTTCTCAGAAAAAGGAGTTAGTGGTGATCTTAGAAGTAGAATAGTATTAGAAAAATAATAATTTACGAAGAACGGGAAGTAATTGGCAGGTTCACTGAGTTAAGATATAAAGGAAAAGTTCCGAAGCCTGATATGTTAAGAAAGAGGTTGGCTGAATATGATAAACTTTTTCGTCGTGGATGTGGATAAGAATGGAGAAAATAAGCTAGATAAAGAAAATGACCGAGGAAGTTTTGGATGGTGTGAGAAAAGTGGGAGGGAGGTTTTGGAAAAATCGAATAAGGTAGAAAAAGTGGATAAAGGAGATATTTTGAAGCAGCAGGATAAACTGTGAAAAAAGCGGGGACGTTGCGTCATCGGGGAGGAGGGAGAAGGAAAATAGACACTGGAAGGCAAGAGGAAGGATAGAAAATATGAAGTACTGGATAATGAAATTCTATAAACCCAACGAAGTTTAGGTGTTAGGTTAGGAGTGAATTCCTTTAGAAGTCCATGTAAATGTACAGGGTCCTACCAAAACGTATCTTTAATTGGCAGATTGTCTATGATTATGAGGTATCTTATTTCATGCATATCAGTGAATGCCCATGTTTTCTCAAAAAAACATTTCTTATTAGGCGAAGGTGAAATCTGTTTGTGTTTGCTTACGTTTTATCCTCTTGTTTTCACGAAGGAGCGTTTAATAGTTACCACCTTTCCTTGAATGTCAGGTGTAATGGGGGGATAATATCTATCAGTGGTAGAACTTTATTTAAGGACATCCCCTAGGTGTATATCATTTTTAATAAATTGACAGCACTTACATGCAATTTTCCTTTTTAGGAGACCATTAACCGATAGTTGTTTGTCCACGACCTGCGCGGTATACAAGTTCATGACATTTACCTGGGTGACCTCAGCTCATAATGTAAGCCTCCTGGTGTTGCTTCCGTTTTGTCGCAATTGAGGTTACCTAATATTATTTGATTGCGATTAATAAAAGTATTTGATAGTTGGATGGTAGTCAGAGCCCTACTAATGTTGAGGTACTCCTTGTTCATTGCTGCCTCGAGACGATTAGACAAGTTTCGAATCGATTTTTGTTGACTTCAGATTTTAAAACCTATAGTTACCTTCAACTACGAAAATAAATGTGTATTTGCTGTCCCTGCTCTATTCGCGATCAACTAAAATAATGGCCTGCCTGAAAAAGAAAGGAAAATGTGAATTATAAAACGAGGAAGCAACAAAATAGAAAAGTGATTGCAATATTATAAATATTGAAAACATTTTAGCGTTGTTTCATCTTTGAGATATTCAAGTAGGTGATCGGGATTGTGTTATGAAATCAAGTTGTATTCAAGAAGAGAAAAACCTATGCCTATTTACAGAATAATTTAGCAATTATAGATAATATAAACAACGTAAAAGCATACATTTCGCGGAGGTGCCCCGTTAAGTAAACATTTATGGATTCAGTTTACTGGAAAGGGAATAATGTTTTTCACAGATCCTGCCCCTCGAAAGCTGCAGTAATCTCGATACGGTTTAGCTCTCAGAAAATTTCCGATTATCCTCTTCATTTCTGGATTGGTATTTCAGAAAATATTGTTGATTTTTTCCATGCCTATTTCAAGGGCAGCCAGCAGTATTTGTAGGTTGCATGCACTAAAAGCACTGCAAGATCCTGACGGGAAGCTGAGGGAGATAATCTGCCAAGCAGAATGATGTAATAATCCCTTTTCCCTCTCACAATCCGTAAACACAGCGGTGAGGAAAACGGATGACAATTTGAACTTTCCGAAAGTGAAATGATGCGGGTACTGGTGAACTAACACCCCCCTACACACACTACCGCTGCGTTTTTCACATTAAGACGTTGAAAGCCATGTGAAAAGTGTGACGAGACATTTTTAATGGAAGAAGGAAGTAAGGGGATGTAAAGAAATTGGAACAGGCACCATTGCACCTCTGTCACAGAGTTCCGGGTTCAGGAAGGGAGGGGTAGGGCCTCCCGGTAAACTGCGTGCCGTATTCAGCCGGTGGTAATTAAAATTGATACTCATTAAAAACAAACGCGTTCAATGAATGAAATGAATCAGTTTGAACTTGAATGTATGCAATCAATATCACGAGTCTTCAATTGTCAGGATCAAGACTGAAGCGGTTAGACACGGCGTGCAAGGATGTAGAGGAGGGAGGGCGCTAGCTCTGTTACCCTCCCTTCACCTCCCGCCCGTTGCATAATCCCCATCCTCCCGGATGCCAGCGTATCCTCAAGACGAGACACCCCACCCCCCTCGCACCAGGCCAACCCGTCACATGGGAGGGATGAGATGAGAGTGTCTGTGAGACGTGGGCACAGATGTTCTAGCCCGGTCTAGGCTGTGATTACTCTTTTCAGGATGGCCGTACGTGGGGGTCTGCGAGAGATTTTCTCGAGGAGCGAGAGAGTTTAAAATCCAAGCGTCGAAGGGGAGTGGAGTGTTCGAGCGAGCGTGAACTCTCGGGGAAGACTGAGCGAGACGGATGATTGGTGGCGTGCAGGTTGGAGGATGTGCCAAGGGGGGGGGGTCGGCGGGGGGATTGGCATATGGACCGAGACGGCCGATTATTGTCGGGTACTAGGGGGCCGAAAGTGGCACAGATGTTTCGTTTCGGAAAAAGTGCAATTCGTGTGCATAGTTAGGGCGCCATTCTCCCAAAGTTCACACGTTCCTAAATGCCATGGCAACGAAATATTGGACAGCATGCGTAGGAGGTGTGGACCCCTCTCCCGGGATTCCTGGATACTCAATGAATTGGGCTTACTTGGATGTGTCTACTCCTGATCCCGAAAATCCTTATGAGGGAGGCTTAAATCTCCTGATACTTATCGGCAGTGAGAAGCAGACTCGGCTGTTCTAATTATTTCTTTGAATTTAAAATGGTTTGAGACTTATTTGCGAAGCAGGGAAATAAATTAAAATTGTGTCATAAAATATTTTTGTTTTTAAATTATTGATTAATAATTCCACCCATTCAGTCCGGAAATTCCTACAGAATTTGTCCATTTCTATTGACTTTAAGTGATCTCTCAGGCATGTCCATCTTCCCAGAAGAATTTCAAGCTGACTAGCTAACTGGCAGCAATAAATTCACGTGAGATTTTATCAATAAGTTAAGTGCTAAAGAATGATTTATGCATATGCAACGTATCGTTGATGAAAAATCTTCTCGAATATACCGGAATTCAACCCTCCAAACTATAGATGTAGAATGTAACGGAACTTTCATCGATAAGAGTTGTCGGATGGTAACTATCGTGTTGCGTATCGAACGACCTGTGACAATGC
>LYUA01000007.1:1847340-1858788 GCA_002093875.1 Calopteryx splendens
TTATATAATCTATTTGATATCTCCCCGAATCTCCCGGCATTTTCCATGTGTAATTACGTCTGTTGTGATGTTTAAAACATGTTATAGTTATAACTAAATTATTTCTCCTGAAAAACTCTGCAGCTTTCTCTCCGCGGTCATTCCTTTATCTTAATCCGTTCTCCCATACTTGAATCCCATCTTTCCCTTCGCCTACCACCGCGTTCCAGTCCCCCATCACTGCCAAGTGTTTTCCTACAGGAATACCCTCAACTATTTCCTCTATCTGGCCCTATACACTTTCTGCCTCCTCCTCCCTATGGTTACTAGTCGGCATGTAAACCTGATCCACGACTATGTTCGTTGGTTCTGCTTCAATATCTGCCACTAATATTCTATCATTAGCTTGCTCTATAGTTATAACCCTTTTTCCTACTTTTTTGTTAAACACCACTGCCACTCCACGGTGGCTCTCTTCTCCTCCGCTGAATATAACTCTGTAACTATCACTCCAATAATCTACAGAGATATATTCAGCGGAGGGGAAGAGGGCCAGCGTGGAGTAGCAGTGCTTTTAAGTGTGGGTACTACGAATATATTTCTCATTTTCAGTCATAGGGTACTATGTGATCTGTTGGGGACTCCAGTTCTTTGAATATGCGAGCATTTTTCCTTTCCCGTCTGACGAGAGACCTGATTTTTTCCGGATAAGTTTTAGGGTTAAGTAATGGTTTTAAGCAGTTGTTCTATCCTACTACGTGAAATATCAATTGCGGGCATTGTTTGGGTTAATTAATTAGGTAGACTGTCGGCATGATTCTTTAAGCATTTGGTGAAAACGCTTAAAAAAGTTAGTTTAATGAATGGCCTTCCCTGAACTGCTGATTAATTTTTCGCTTTCATCGTTTTTCAATGAGTTTACTGTGGGCTTATTTCCCTGAATCTCCCTGACATACCTACGAACAGAATGCATTCTCATTTAAATGTTCGTCTAATTTTTTTCTTTTGAAATCGCTTAACGATTTCCAAAAGGCTTTCTTGACAGTGGTTCTAGATGTCTTACAATAATGAATAATCTTATTACGTTCATCGCTGGATGACATTGCGCTTATTTTTTATTTTAGTATACCATTACCTTTGACTTCTTAAAGATTTCCTGACTTCCGCATTGTATCATGTAGATTTCGTTTTCTATTTTACAAATTTACATGGCATGTACCTATTTGTTGACAGCTGATTGCATGATCCTGAGGAAATTATTCCACGGTTCCTTAGAATTTCGGCGTTTGCTAACTTTTTAAAAATTGAGAAATGAATGCTGTAACTCGCGTTTTAAACCTAAGTGATTTCCTATTTTTAGCAAGTAAATCTTTCTTATATGTAACTCATTTCTGACTATACTGAGGGAGAATTTAGCGTTTAATATTCTGTGGTTTCGAATGCCTTTACAAATTTTTATACTTGTGTTTAAGAACCTTTTGGTTACATTTTTTTTATTAAATTAAGAAAACCCGCCCTATTTGCTGTCGTGGCAAGTTAATGCAATTAGTTAAACGCATAACGTGGGTAGCTCGCAGGTAGCTTTGTCTTTACCGCCAGTTTTGAAACGTTAATAGCTCCAATTAATTAAAGGGATAATGAAATCTCCACCGATTATGAAATTTCATTCCTTATTTTGAGACGAGAAGCTATTGACCTTATTATCTCGTCCTACTATTGAGCTAGCCCTATCGTCTGGTGGTCTATAAAATGTCCATGCATAGACTTGGTTTGATCGAGGACTTTGGATTGAGCACCAAACGTTTTCTAAATAGTTATCTGAAATTTTCTCAGCTCTGCTGTCGCACGAGTTCTTACATCTATAACTACACTCCGTCGCACACACTCGCGGCGACTTGTTGTGAAAGAGGAAAATAGAGGCCCTCTTCTCCGATTTTAGTCCTCTGTCATCCATTTTTCAAGTTTTACCTACCCTCGACCTTCCCAAATGAAATCAGGTCGAGTTTCCCTCGGTGAAGTCGGAGTTCTCCCTTTCCGTACCACAACATGTTTACGGAAATTAATTGCACGAGGTCTTTTTGGTTTGTCTTTTTTGTTAGCTGATGAGATGTGCTAATTTGTTTCGCGCTTCTGTTTTCACATATGAAGTCCTTACTCATGTAATTTGCCTTTTTTCATTTGCTTCAATTTCGAAATGAAGACTGTTTCAAGTTTCAATTTATTTAATTTTTAATTGGATTTTTGATCGAATTCTAGAAATGTTCGCGAAAGTTTCACGAGTTGTTTTCTTTGAAAATCAAAGAGGAATGTTGGAAATGTTTTTTTAAGCATACCAAATAGGCTATACGTTCAAAGAAATAATTTAGGATAATGGTGTACATTCATGTCTCGTCAGATATGTGTATTAAAATTGCCCTAACCGAGCCCAATGGATAAATCAAGTCAGTGGAAGTCAAAAACTCCTTAAAGATGTGCGTAGTTTAATTTGCTTGCGTCGAAAGAGAACGAATGTTTTGAGTGAAGTATGTACTTCATATTGCTAATTCAAATCTGTCTCTGTGCAATATTATCTGCTCAATTATGAGACCGACAAAAAACATCATAGAAGAAATACTTTGTCAGAAAAGTAAAAAATATGAAGCCATTAATTTGTCAAGAAGAGGGCGAGAAATAAAAATCTGACTGCGAGATTTGGAAAATGTATTAAATACTGTTTGTTTTCAATATATTGTCATAGTGGAGAATGTACAATGCATGAATTTAATGAAACCACATTCACAATACTATGTACATGTATTTAAATGTGATAATCCAGAAAAATGATAGATATGAGTGAATAGATAATCGAATCAGTGCTAGCTGGGTTCATACTTAAGTTGCGTGCACGAAGACCTCGTATAATGATCGTTGGATGGGAAAAGGGAAGAGGAAAAAATGAATTAGGGGACCCTGGGGTGGGAAGACATTTAATAAACGGGGCTAACTTGATCTAGACTGGGGGAAGTATGAAAAAATCTAAGATATCAACTGAGATAATAGCTATTTGTGCGCAGGATATGATCTTGTTGAGGTGGTGAATCAACTTCTCTCTTTAAGTTAATATATTTTCGAAACTCTTATCAATCTGACATGACATTATATATAGATTGCCGTGATATGAACTACTAACTCTTCGGGTGGCGTATTAAAATTGAGAAAAAGTTATACATTCCTCCTTAATGATTCTCTTAATATATTTATAAGCTTAGTTTTTCAGTTTAAAAAAAGCAATGTAATGTTTCTTGGGTAATTTTTCGATGTGCTTTTACAAAAAAGTACATTCCGTGTCTGCGTAATATAAAGGAAGTCATCGTATCTCGGTTTTGCAGTCTAATTTAAATAATTCAAATAATAGGTTCATCCTGATGGAAGCGTTGCTTTCATGATGCGAAAAGAAATATTTTTCAAATAATTTATCATCCTTAGTTTACTTTCGTTGACTTATGTGAGTGCCTCCTTCCAAGCAACCTGAAAAAATAGCTCTTTATTGATCAATATGTTCTTAAGTAATTACTAAAATTTTATTTTCTCTCTTAAAACTTGAAACAATGAAAGAAGATGAATGTGGTAGGTGAATTAATTATATTATAACTGAATGTGTTAGGTAAATTAAATACATTATAGTTGTCATCCTTTATTTGGCTGCCATCTCACTAAGGGACTAGCAGTCTAGAGGCATGTCTTTGGTCCGGTTTTGTAATGTCTCGTTAAATCCAATCGTTAGTAACGTGGAAATTTACCTAACGTGATGGTTACCGACAGGTCCGATGTCATAAATAATTCTGACTTCTCGTTAAAGAACGCGAAAATACTAACCGTAGTAACTTCGTCTTTAAGTTAACTAGCATTTTAACGGTTGGTTTGTACTTAGCCAGCGATTATAAAACTGATTTTTGGCTTTAACCATAGGTGTTACTAAGCTAATTTTCAGTTTAGCGAGACATTATAAAATCGGCCCGAAGTGGAAAATTGTGTTGAAACATATTTATTTACTTGTAATTGACTCAGAGTGAAGATATGCTGGAATTATGGGCAAAAGCCTTTGCCAAACAGTTTTAATCTGGTCCTTATTTAAGCGTATCAGTTTCCATATCTCCTTATTTTCATGATTTCCATCTGTTTAAGGTGAATTTAAATGCAAAAATAACTGAGTTAATAAAATAGTTACGGCTTTATTAAAATTTCATTTTGAGTTTTCTTGGGCGTGGACGGTTCAATTATTGTGGGAAACTAGCCCGCTATCGAAATTTAGCACAAAAAACTTGGCCACGATAAAGACGGAATCACGGCCCACGGGCGTGAAGAACACACTCACCAAGCAGGGCACCACCGTTCAACGGGGACCCTGGAGAGAGGGTTCCGAGGGGCACTGCCCCGGCCTAGTTTCGCCACGCTCCCCTCCTCGTTTCTCTCACCCCCTCCCCCCCCCGCACCCCCGGCCAAAGTTTCTTCTCTCCCCTCCGCATCCCTTTAATCTGTTCCTTCCTCCACGAAATCCAACGAGCACTTCATTTTATTTTTTGCACTCCGTGAGCATCGTCGTCACCGAAGGGTCTTTTCCTTCTCCTTCATCCATCGCCCCGAATCGAACGCCCGAGTGTTCATTGCGGCGAAGGTGGAGGGGGGGCTGCTATAGGGGTGTAGTGGAAAGGGTCGTGGGGTGGGGGGAAGAGATGGGCACGGGTGTAGGGCACCCGCAGGAGTGAGTGTACGGATAGCTATCTCCACGCTGCTCCGCACAAAAGGTCTTCCACCATTACTCCCCCTTGCCGCCCGCCGCCGCCGCCACTACTGTGCTTCTACCACTACTCGGTGGCGAGAGAGTGCCTTATATTACGGCCTGAGATGTTCTTTTCTTCTCAATGTGCCTCGAGATAGGGAGAATGACGATAAAAAAGAATCGCAAATCCTCTCCTCCCTCTGCTCTCGCATCCTTTTCATCTCCGCGATCTCGTTGACTAATTTTTTTCTCCTCCTCCAAGAGGCACTCCTCCCTCCCTCCCTCTCTCTCTTGTCAGTCGCTGATTATACTAGTTGCGCCCTTTTCTTGCCACTTGCGAAATAGCGTATTACTTGATCGATCGGTGCTCGGGGAATGAAATGAAATGTCTTTGGTTTGAGAAATTTTTGAAAAGTTATGCGGAATCGATCCTTTTTATTTTCTACGGTACGGACAGTGCCGTGGGAAAGTATCCTCATTGTCGTCGTCCGAGTGGGATCTTTGTCCACGGTTGACCTACTTACACGCTGAGCTTTCAGCGCTTTCAGGAGTGGAAAAATTGAATCCCGAGTCCCATCCTAGGCGCATATTTTTTTTAAGAGTGGCCGCCATATAGGTAGGTACCCTTCGTTGAAAATTCATTTTCGCCGCAAGCAACTGCCTATTAATAAATCTGCCGCCAAATTGGCGATAAATTTCTTTCGGCTTGTCAAAGGTTTGTTTAAGTTAGCGCTTCATATCGGTAGGTATGATCACTAGGTACTCACATCGCTGGATAAATGAAACACCTGTGCGGAATGATAAGATTACCGACAGAGTAAAATGAGATTACCTACTGCCAGGTGTCGTGCGCTTAGTCATTGTTTGAACAGTGGCATAAGCTATTTGGGCTAGTGTAGTTTTTAGATTGCGAAACGATGAACTACTGGTATGGTATGAGAATTGAGTTGAGATAAATATCCAAAATGAAAACTAACGTTTTGACCTCAGCTTTGTGGAATTCCATTGTAAGTAAATAGATTTGCACTTTGTTAAGTTCACAACAATTTTTTACTGGTACTACCGGATTCAACGTATAGTCATCTTCTGTTACAAAATTTCATCCTACATAATACAAAATTTCATCCTACATAATACAAAATTTCATCCTCAGATACAAAAAAAATTTGTACCTTAGGATGGCGCCTGTGTTTTGAAACCCGGTTGTACCCAAAAAATGTTGTGAAATTTACGAAGTGTGCATTTATTAATCCGAAACGAAAGCGAATGCCTTGCGAAAAAAAATATCTCTGCTCCGTATATAATTAATGAACGAAGATTATTTTATACTTTATGCGCTGTTCTAAAATATTTTTTTAAACCCTTCTTCACTGGACCGGGATGAGTGCCATATGATTTCATTAATCACAGTAGTTACTACGCGAGTAAAAAATTCACACTCCCCGTAGATTCGGACCGTGATCTCCTTGCAGGAGTTCTATTTTGGTTTAAAAGTGGATGAGTATCTGTTTTTCGTATAGCTACGGGAAAATGTCAATTCTTTATCTTGAACGAAGGAAATCGTGTCGTGCGCACATAAAATCCTTCGTTCTCGAGCCCGTTCACTGTGCGAAGCCATAACGCGCTAGTGTTGTAGACCTCGACCACGAAGCGGGAAAGTGGAGGGATGTTGGTTAGTTTTTGATAGTCAGCCTCGCGGGCTGGAAAGGGTTCCGGAAGGCGATCCGTCTTCCTACCTACGACTCCCCCCCCTCTCTCGCTCCTCAAGTATCTTTTCTGCTCACCGCCACTGCTCTCCCTTCAACCGTCCCAGCGGAGTCTGAAGACGAAGACGAGAGGGCGGCGGATCACGTGCTCGTCAGAAGTTAACCGAGGGAGGTGTCTTTTTGGATGAGCGGGGAGAGAATGGATATCCTCTTGCGGGAGAGGGAGAGGGAGCGGCGGGGGGAAGGGGTCGGAGGAGGTTAAGGAGTCATTTTGAGCGAAGGAGGGAGGGGAATGGGTCGCTCGGGAGGTGGCGAATGGGATCAAAGGGGGAGGAGGAGGGCGGGGGGAGCTTAATAGCCAGGCGTTGGGAAGGGTGCCCGCTGGGAATCGGACGATCCCGGCGAGAAAGATACGCTGCTGCAGCCCGCGGGCTTTTGGCGATCCAGACTGAGTTAGGGAAGGGAATAAAGACGTTTCCGAGGAAAGGGAACGAGATTTGGTGGCGCCCTAACGGAGTGCTGCTTCTAAGGGCCACCTTCTTAATGCCTTATTAACGCACGGTGGACAATTAAGAAGGTCGATTCGACAATCCCATCGGGTAATTGCGCACGTGATATTCTCCTGAACATCTGCCCGATAGGTTTTGAGCAAAAATATCTCTGCAAAGGCGTTTGCGGTCCCTGATGGGTACTCACGTCGGCG
Source organism: Calopteryx splendens (assembly GCA_002093875.1). NCBI lineage: Eukaryota > Metazoa > Arthropoda > Insecta > Odonata > Calopterygidae > Calopteryx > Calopteryx splendens. Next base: position 1,854,488 of record LYUA01000007.1, read on the forward strand.
TTGCCGAGTGGATTAATCTTTTATCCTCAGAAATATTGTGTGTCCGAGTAGTCATCGAATTATATTTTGTGCTGAGTAGAAATTACGAAGTAAAGACGCGATAAAGCCATTCGTTAACAGTTTAATACACAACTAGAGAAGGATGGAGGAAGTGAATTGGAAAGGATGGGAAGTTCATGAAGAAGCGTTGGATTTTCAAAGGGAAGGAACGGATGGTTAGAAACGGATTACGGAATAGTTGGCGTGTTGGAGAAATATAGTAACGTGAAAGTGTACTTAGGGATGGAAGGGAGATTTGTTTAGGATAGAAATAAAACAGCTGTCCAAAAAAGTGAGAATGAGATGAGACATTTTTAAGCTGCAGGAAGGCGAGCAGAAAATTGCGGGAATTAAAGAAGCGAGTGTCCGTAAAGACTGTGCAAATGATTACTGCGTATATTCCCTTTCTTGCTGTTTTAAATTAAGGAAAATATGTATTAGATGTGTCTAAGGCCGCGAAATACCGCGAATTAGTGGAGTACTTTGAAATCATAAACCATAGGAAAGTAATAGCGCGGTAATATATTTGAATTGGCTCAGATTAACTTTAGAGAAAGATGGTTTTCCTGCTTAAGTCAAAAGCAGAATTTTAATGTGGATGGTCTAAAAATATCTTTCGTCGTGTGGATGATCGTTCAAACGTTAGGAGCATAGGTATCTCTTGTGGGTGTATCTCATGACACGACGCTTGCTTTGCGGGATATGTCTATAAAAATATGTTGACGGAAGAACACACAAAAGTGAACTCTTTTAATATTTCAAATGGCAAAACATAAATGGATAATTGATAAATTGCACTCATTGTATACTTCTAACTTTATTTTTCCTTGCCGCCTTCATCTGCGTAAGATTAGAACTTAAAGGATGAGTCTCACATTTCCATTCGCAAAATAACGTGTATCATGTGGTTGAAGTGATTTAGCTTGGTTTAAGTGATCGCATAAATTAAATCTCGTTTGGAGTGAATGTTGACAGGTTGCATACCAAGGCAAAAACATCGGATAGTTCATGGAGAGGCTTTTCAGTATCGAGGCAGCCATATATCTAATATGGAAATTGAGTGTTTATTTTTAAAGACTTTAGAATCACAATTAATCAGCGGAAAACCCCTAACATGAAACATACCATGACTGGAAAATCGCGATTTTCCGCGTTAATTTTCATGAGACGGTACAAAGAATTTCCCGTTTCGATTGGGTTACGAAGTCGTTAACTAGAGGGATAATCCCTCTCCAGGGACAAGCAACCTAATCTTTCGTTTTTTGTCGTTAATACTGTTGGCGAAGATCGAAAAGGTTACTTTTGCCGACAGCAATTTCCGTATAACCACATCGAACGCAAAGGGAGCAATCTTATACCTATCGTCGGCTTCCTTTTATGATAGTGTGGACACCAAAGAGAGTACGGAGACTCAAGCAGGTACATACATTCCGAAGGTAAGGGGGGAGGTCCTGTGATTTGACCCATTGGCGTACTTCACTGCTTTGCTAATTACTGCTACTCACAATGGTACCGGCTTCTTTACTCGACACTTCACTCAAGTGAAAATATGCCTCCTGCTGACACTCTTTCACACGTGGGAATGTTTGCTTTGAATGTTAAATCCCTCCCACGAATCACTCTCCCCCCCCCTCCCCCCCGCCCCCACGAAGCGGTTACTTTTCAAATGCGTGAGCTATTCTGTTTTGGAAGCAAAGCGTTCTCTCCCGTTCAGTTCGAATTTCTCCGTCTCGGAGAACCGGAATTTATGAAAATTCTTCCGCCGTCGACATTTGAACTCTAGCGTGGAAGTGGCAAGAGCACTTGTTACCGCACCTCTCCCAACCCCCTTATCACTTCGTTCATGGTCCGAAATGACGGCGGGAGGTGAACGTAAGGGCGCGCTCAATGGTAGATCCGGCTCCTCGACTGAGATGTCTCTCGCCGATGCGGAGGCAGGGCTCGCCCACTCAGTTGACGCGCGGGGAGGGATGGGAGGGGGGAATGAAACTTCCACGCGTCTTGAGCCTAACGAGGGAATGGATGGAGGGACGAGTTTGGCGAATGAGCGAGGCGAGGATGCGCGTTCAAACATGCGACCGCCACCGAGAATGGATCACGGGAATATTTTGAGGAGGGGGAGATTGCGGAGGAGGAGTGAAAGAAGGGCGGAGGGGTGGGTTGGGAAGGCAAGTGTTTGAAATGCGAGAGTGCTTTGGCGGGAAGAGGCGGGCCGAAGCGAAATGGCTGTTATGCGAGCGGATTGAGTACCTGTGAGGAGAGGATGAGAGGGAGGGGGAGGAGGGAGTGAGTGAGTGAGGGGGAGGCTGAAGCGAGATAGCCCTGTGGGGATGGGGATTCTGTTGGGGGGAGAGAGTGATGACGGAGGCGAGGTAAAGGGTACAATACCCAAATGGAGGCGAGCCTGAGAGAGTGTGTTGGGGCGTATGAGACGGGCGTCGGGGACTCGGGGGAGGACGGAGGAAAGGGACGGAAGTGGTGGTGGCTCCGAGGAATGAGATAAAGCTGGAAAGCGAGAGACCATCGCGAGCAACAAAGACCTCCGCGCGGCGTCTCTTATGGTTACCCGAAAAGAGAATGGGACGAGTTATGTAAAAAATTAAAAATAAATGTTTTTTTCTAGTTAAAAAAAAGGTGGCATTCTAAATCGCTTCCTTTTCTCAATGAAGAAAAGGTTGGAAGGAATAACCTACTTTGAAAAATATTTCCTCACTCCCCTTCCCCACCTCCTCTTTGAAAATATTCCTCAGAAGGGAATGCCGACTCTCTCGTGAGGTCAAATGGCACCGCGAGGAAAAACTCTTTCTCCTCTTCCTCCACCGTACACTCACCAGCGTTTTCGAATCCTCGGTGCTCGTCGGCGTTTTTGCTTTGATGTCGCCTCTCTCTCTCTCTCTCTCACTATGTCTCTGCACGTTTCTGTTGAAGTGGGTGAATAGGATGTTGGTGAGCTTTCCTCCAAAGCATTTCAGTCGGGCTGATGGATGTCGAGTTTAAAAGAAAGGACGAAGGAGTGGCTCCTTCCCTTTCTTCGGATGCATAATCGAGAATTTCATCTTGTCACACGGCACCGATTTCTCCTCAACTGTAGCTCACGGAGGAAGTTAGAAAAATGTCGACCGATCAAATTATCTTTGTCCCTTTTTCGATGACCCAGAAAATATTTTACTTCCATTAAAAAGTTCCCGATTAGGATTCGGATGGAATTTTTGAGTGACATTTTTTTTTTCACACGAACGCCTCCTCTTGTCCCCATCCTCCCAAACCGTCGCTCTAAAAGGAAAATTTCTTGCCATAATATTTTTTTTGCTCCCCGGACGCTTCCCCCGTGGTCCGTATGCCCCAGGGATCCCGGATAAGCCAATCTCGACTTGTCATCAGGTTTCCCAGGGGCCGAAAAAGCGGAATTGACACAGCACCCAGGTTTGAGGTGTGACTCTCGAACCCGAGGTCTCTATGGGTTAGCATGGGGGCGTGCAAACCCATCCTACTAACCTTGCCGGTAAATTTAATCATAATTTCCTGTATTTCATATCTTATCGTACCAGCGCAGTGTGGCGAAGCAGCAATTAAACGCACTATCAACTGCAAATTTCCAGCCTACAAAGCCAAAGTTCCCGGTCTCGAATCCTGCTTTCAGATGCTCGCATTTATCACTTACTTGACGTAAGGGAGGCTAAATTATAAGCTAATGCACGGCATAATCGGAGTCCCATCCAATTTTTAGTCGCAAAGAATGCCCGCTATAAAATAAGCAAATTCAATTTATTCTGATATGGAAAATGAAGCTAACTCTGGTAGTTAATGGGCAATTATCATTGATCAACGAATTTGGGAATTTCTGAAAGGAAATGCAAATGTAAATCTACCAAAAGCTGAATCGGGGATTAAATTTATTATCTTTTGATTAGTTTTGAAAAAAAAGAATGGGGACTTCAATTTCGAATCTTCGTTCCGATGTTACATATTTTTTCCTTATTTCCCATCCATTAAAATTTAAAGGTCGTTAAGAGAAATTCGAAGGAAGGAGGTTTAGCTTCGATTTTCACGGAATTTGGATGAAAATATAGATTTATAGTTAGGTCCCTAATGATCCCTGCCACGCGCAATTTCTCATGGAGTTGGTTGATACCTTGACACATTGGGGATGGAGGTGATTGATTTATGAACAAATATTTTTTTCTGTGTGGGTAGGGATTCTGAATGTATATTTACTACGCAAATGATGGCTTCAGGTTGCAATGTATGATGTGACGAGCGCT
>LYUA01000007.1:1906108-1919299 GCA_002093875.1 Calopteryx splendens
CCCCCCCCCCCCCCATGAGGTTCGAAGGTTTTTAGTTCCGCGAGGCCTATGGGTGCAGCCCGTCGACGGAGGGACGGATCCCATCGAGTTTATTCGCAGTGGTGACGTCCCTCGAGAACCGCGAAAGAAAATGAAGATCGGAAACGAACGCCTTGGAAATCTAAAGAATAAACTGATCTTCGAGGAATATGCGTTGCGAAAGCGTTCCAAGGATTCGCGATTGACCTCAGATGAACTGGACGTGAGAACAATGGAACGAATGTATTGGCGCTCCATGTTCCCGGGTGGTAATTGGCGAATCGAAAGTAATTCGTGGGTTCTCATCTATGGGCATGCGCATTTTTAAGAAAAACGTACGAAAATCATGTGGTCTTTGTGCATTTTGTGTTTCACATAAAATACTACACTACGTTTCTTTGTCGATGAGTTTAATTTCAAAATTAATTTAGTATAAAATTCTTAGTCGATAGGTTATGTCGAGTGCTGCTTCGTTTACATATGGTTCATTTCGCTAGTTATTTTCATTAGTTTTTTTAAATTTCGTTTCCTAATGCCATGAAAGTTCGGTAGTGACAATTTTTGCAAAAACTTTTGAAGGTTTAGGAAATATATCTATGCATATAGTTTATGTACGATTTTAAGCTTAGCAGAACATTTTTTTTCCGTTGCCATGAGGTTTTCATCGTAGAGTGATTTTATCTCTTCACCATCCTGGCTCATATGATTCCTCGTCCCCGTCAATGTTTTTTGATGGTAATGACGCATGTAGTACACGAGTATAATCAACTTCCTCGTTATATCCCTTGTAACTAGTATTAAAATATGTGCTTCCATATGTGGCCATAGTGTATTTCGTTTCCATTTTAATACGGCTTTCATGCTGGTTTCGTGAGCAATTCCTGACGAAGAAAAATAACACATGTTTCTTTTAAAATTACCGAATAATGATAGATGCCAAACATGCATTCACACGTACATGTGAATAGCAATAATGTAAAGCAATAAAAATTCAAATCGTGACTCATGTTTCTTCGCTGTCAAAAAAAGACTCCCGCGAGTCATAATCATAACCGCCCCAAAACATTGACTAATCTCTCCCGGAAAAATGCGAAATTTCTTGTTCAGTGAGTACCCCCCCTTTCTCTCATCCTTTTCCATGGAGTCTGTTTGCTATTTCCACGGAATGGACTGCGCTTACTCTTCTGACGCACGCATTCCATTTCCCCTTCAGACCGTTCGGTGCCGGAGAAACGCGCATCTCGCTTTGCGAGGGACCTCCTCCTCTCTTTCTCTCTTCCGTCGAAAGGGCGGTCTTCGGTTCTTTTGTGTAGGATAATATTTCTGCGATTCGCCCGCTCCGCGGTTGCATGTCCCGCGCATTAAATCATAGCGTGAGCATCAATCAGCCCGGGTCGTGTCGACCTCCCAACCTCCCGCGGGAGTGAACACGGAAAGCAATTTAGAAGCTCATCGATACGACGTCCCGAGAAAGTTTCCCGCGATTTCTCAACGGTTCCCAATAGAGTTTTGAGAGAGAGAGAGAGAGAGAAGGAGAGAGAGGAAAATGAGGTGGGGGCAGGATGGGATGCGTGCGTTGGCTTAGTCTTCGGCCTTCCCCTTCCGTGAGATCAGATCGCTTCCTGGCGACGCTAGGTTTTCAGTCATGTTACGATCCTCGGATGTGATTACTGTTCTAGGAGCACTCCGTGTGGCAAGAACCCGATATGGCAGCCCATAGGGCGGTGCAGACGATTCGGGGCGCCAGCGCGCCGTTTGCGGGTCCCAACCGTTTAGTGGCCAGGCGTTGAATAAGATGGCGCCAGCAGCATTTATTCATTCGTAATGAAATTTCTGTTTGGAGAAGATTTTTGGATGCAGTAGATTTGAAAATATGCGCAAGTAGTTGTGGCTTTAAGATCAATATAATCCTGACTAACAGCAATGAATTTATCTGCTTGGATGGATCGGATAACTTGAAGAACATTAATGATTATCTGAGAATTCCCAATTCGTGCGAAAACGATATATTAAAGATTTAGCATGTTTAATTATCATATGTAGTATATTTAGTATGTTTTATTATTATATGTACCTTCACAATTTTTTTACGGGCGTGAATAGGTATAGGATAATGGATTAATAATAATAGGATTCTATGATAAACTCAGCAGAGACTAAGTTCGAAACTAATATTGGCCCATTATGGAATTCTTGCGATAATCCTCGCAAAATAAATGGCAAACCTTGGGTCGTCCTGGGATGGGATGACATCCCGTGTTCGTTATGAGAAGGTGTTCCTTTAATGTAAAGTGAAGTCCGGCTGCGGGTTTATTTCACAGCGTTACTCATTTCCCTAACTCATGCGTGATTGCGATTTTCCCGTCCGTTTTCCTTGGCACTAATAACCTGAAAATTTCCCATATCTACAGTAATGAATAGTACTTACTACTGATTCTGCCGATGCTTCTTTTTGAGCGAAAGATACGAAGAAGTAAAGAGGAAAAGATATTGGACTGAAGAAGAGCGGCGATGCGGAATGATTTCTTCACGAAGCGTGATCGTATAGCCATCCTGAGTGGCTTTTACTCTGTACTGAATTGGAATTATCGAATTGTAGCCGAAATTGTGTAAGATATTTTCACACAATAACCAAGTAGAAACAGGATTTTAATTTATATAATCATATAATTCATTGGAGAAGGATCGTTTATTTATTCATATGATATAAATCATTAGTATCTAGTGATTCTCTAATATCCATAGCCCCTCAAAGAAGTGCCCGATGACATTTATTCTCAGGCGTAGAAAAATCAGCCTGGAAGCACCGTTGTAAATATTTCAATGCATGCCGCATCAAGTAAGCGCAACCTATATAAAGTAGCAAGAAGAAAATACTTCCACATCCACTACGGTTGAAAGGGTCTAAGTTGCATGCTATTAGTGATTTTAAAATTATATTAACTTTCCTTTTGGCATTCGTAGCGATTGAAAATAATTTTCGCATCCCTAAACTTCTATCGCAGCATTTAGGTATAAAAGAATATGCCCTCAGACCAATGGAGGATCCAGCGGGGGAGGGCACCGGGGCACGTGCTCCTCCTTTTGTATCGCCCAAAAGTTATTAAAATAAATAGATTTTTGATATTTTAACGAGGGAGACAATGTTTTTTGACCGTTCCTGCATTTTGTCTTTATTTCTTGCATTGAATAACACAGATAGGAGATATTGTGATGGAGGTTTACTTATTTAGGTATGCATACTGAAATGTGTGCCATCCTACCAAAATTTCGAGGTCCGCCACTACCTGAGACGTAAGTCATAGATTTTAAGCTCTAGAGCACCCCCCCACCCCTCATGCATGGATTTTGTGTTATCGTGTAATGGATTTCCGATCATTATTATTAACGGCGCTATATAATGTCAGTTATCGGGCCAAACCTCACTTATCACGCCCAGGTATACTGCTTGTCGGCGCGATTAGTTTGGAGTACGACCCGTAATTTGGACAGGAAGAGCCATGAAACTCCTCATGTGGGAGAATAGTTTATAGGGATGGAGAAGAGAATGTGGAGGGTAGAGGGAGAAGTAGAAGTGATAGTGGAGGTGAGCGGGGGGGGGAGATGGAGCCTGAGGTTGGCGGTGGAGGTGCGGGGAAGTCCAGAACAACCTGTCGTTCCACTGGATGAATTAATTCGTCGTTTTTCACGGTGACTTGGTCGATTGAATAGCGATGACCACCTGTCCGACGCTGAAGAGGATTTACTGTTCTCCACCGGGGGTAAGGGGTTGGCGGAGGCCCTTGGGGGGGAGGCGAACGCTGAGAGATGCGTCGTCGGCCGGGAGAGTTCTTTTCCCTCATCCCTGTCCAACTCTATCCCCGCCCACGAGCACTACAAAAGGCCCTGTCTTCCCCGGGAGCCCATTCTTCCGTTTCCACTCACTCGCTCCTCTACCGCCCACCCTCTCCCCCCCCACTCGCCATTCTGTCTTGCCACTTAGGAATATTCTCCAAGCACCACCATCACCCTCTTGGTGGGCCTCCTCCTCTTCCTTCGCTTCGCCTCCCTACGCTTCATTTTCCCACCGAATTCTATTTCGACCCCCTCTGGATTCCCACGCGTTCCAGTCTCCACCGTCTCATTTTATATCCTATCTCTGAGTCCTCCCTCCTACAGCCGCAAATTCCACGGCGCGACTCTCCCATTGAATAGTTTGGCTTCCTGATGTAGTTTCGGTTCTCTGTTACATTATATTGATAAATATGTTCACCCAACGGCCAATCAGGCATCTTTTTATTTGAATATATTTGAATAATCAACTTTTTTTTTAATTAAAAACTTATTTTTCATAAAGTGAACCTGCATTGCGGCATACACACGTTTTCATATATTTGATCACCAATGAGCTCCTTATCGCACCCGCAGTATTCGCTTATTTTGCCAAGTAATGCCACCTATGGATTTCAGAAAGGCAGTGCATTACATTTCATAGGTATAATATCTCTCCACCTTTAAAGACCTCTGAACTTTGTGCGATCACACATGCCACCGAAGTTCTTATGATATTCGCCATGAAGACTAATATATTTACGTGAATGCATTAAAACGAGGTTGAAGATCGTTATTTACTCATCAAATTTTCTTGCTCTTGATAATTCCGCTTTTTCTGTCTGAAGAATATAATTATGACTTTTTCAAATTAAGATCCTGCCTGGCTCTGAAATACTTGGCGCAAAAGTAATTAAGTATTTTTTATTTGCGTGAGAGGGGCAATTTACGAAGTACTTTGAAACCGAGTAGGGTGAGGAGGGACTTGTTGAAACTTGTTAATTACCATAAGAAATGTTTCAAAATCTTTGAGTAGAGCAGAATGAAAATGTCTCCTCGGAAACTTTGGTCTGTACCCAATAGGGTAAACCGTCGCTGAGTGTGCATAAACTCATTAGCGCCAACCGGCTTTCGAGTATTCTACGCTGTCGCCCTTGGCGCCCTGGCATTTCAACTTTATAACTCACGAAAAACAAGATATTAAATCCAGGAAATGCTGCCAAGGAGTTAGATAATCATGGGAAAGGGGCGTTAGAGATTGAAGTAAAGGAACAAAGTGTGGGGAAGGGGGTACCAAGGTGGAATGGGAAAACTGGCAAAGGAGATATTTTTACGTTGCACCGTCAGGAGAGGTGGAAGGATTGGAACAGGAGGAGAGTGCTATTGATACAGGGGTAAGTGTGATACGAGGGGGTAGAGTTCTTTTTATTGTGAAAAGAGAAAAATCACCGATTAGGATTCAGGCGCGAAGAAAGAGGGCGTGAGCATTGGCAAGACGCCTAATTGTGAGGTTCGCAAGTATTCTGCAATCCCTTAATTTTTAAGGAGCCTTGTTGGCAGAGGCCATAACGCACCGTAAACTTTTACATCACAGGAAAATTATTTACATAACAGCTCAACATCCGGAATTGGACCACGACCACGACCTTTGGCGAGCGCGTTAGCCACTGCTCCAAAGTTACATCGTTTTTGCATTCATCTGCATCTTCATGGTGCCTTGAAAGCCACCTCTGGGGTGAATGGTGTTTCTCCACCAGGCGTACAAAGTAAAAATTATACTTTTCTCGACTTGTGACTAACGGAATGGTTTTTAAAATTTCTATCGTTGGAAGTATATTCTACCCACAGCTTTACATACTCTGCAATATGTAAGTATAAAATACTACTCTATGGATGGGAGGAGTTACTATTAGGAGTTAGAATTAAAAAAAAAGGAAAATAAATTGAGGATACCAACCAGGCTTTTTGGCTTAGAAAAGTGTTTCCTGAGCGGTGTATTTTGGAGTTATTCTGATATTTTTTCGTTCATGGGAAAAGTGAGATTTTAAACCTTTCCATTCTCCAATTGATCTCTCTGATCTTACTTTTGTGATCTCCCCTACCGTAGTACGACGGGGTTAGTAAGACATTTTTCACATCATCAGAAAAGAGACCATCTTATAATTTATGTAAGACCAATAATTTAGCCTTCAGTGGATGAGGGATTCCCAACCTAGTTCATCTAACAATCAAAAACCCCTCTTCGTGAGGAACCCATTTACTAGCAACATAATCTAAGTGGGTCTTAACTAGAGAAAGATAACTTCGCTCTTTCACCCTCTCGTCACATTTCCCAAGTTATAGGAAGAATAAATTTCAATCTTTTGATTATTTTTCCACTTTCGTTCAAATTCCAAACAGAATTGATCTGCCTTTTACGAAATCCAAATTCGGTTTAAAATTACGAGAATTAAAATCTTTACGCACGCGCGTAATAATTTCGTGGCCAGGTGTAATGTTGATCAGCGGTGGTGATTAATGGTTCATACTTGGGCTCTTATTTTTTATACAGAGTGGTAGATTAACACTTTTGGTTTGTTTGCAGTATAGTGTTCCAGTTGTGGCTAGTAGTGAGAATTAGCGCCATTATGGAACCAAAGAGGTCGTAGGCCAGGGACGTTCTCGAGGAAAATAATAATGATATTACACATAACAGTAGAGGTGACGTGTAAACATTAACTAATTGGTACACGTCGTTAAGACACTTATTAACGCATCACCATGCCATTGATCCTGAACTAGGATACATATTCTTTCGAGCAAGCCTTTTGGAATAGGTGAACCGTGAATAGGTGCCCGCCGAGACTGCCAAGGTCTCGCCTTGTCGAACAACACGAGCTTAAATTATAGCGGAGCTCATTTTCCCAGCAAAGAAGAGGGCTTGATGTGCCTTTTTATTTTGTTTTTGTGGGGGGGGGATGTCTATGCGCGTAAGTCTGGGGAATCGAAAATTAATGGTTTTGGAAAAGAAAACACGGAACAACGCTGATGTAGCGATTTTGGGACGATGGGGAACTCGAAAGGAAGCGAGTGGGAAATAAAAAAAAATAAAATTTGAATGCGGAAGGGGGGAGGGGATCGTGGAAGAATGGGAAGAATGATGGCAGAAGAAGGGGGCAGGGTGGGTGGGGGCAATGAGGGGGTTGCGTTGCGGTAGGAAGCGGATAATTTGATCCCGAGATAAGGGAGCAAGAATGCTGCGGGGATGATTGCCCGCGGTGCGTGAAATATTTCCACCACACACTCCCCACACCTCTTCGCCGTTTGTGAGGCGCTCGGGAACTTGCACGCGTTTTTTTTGTTTCACCGCTAGACAAAAGGTGAAGGGAGACTATTTCAACTTTTTCACGATGGCGACTGGCACCGCAGTTCACGTATGAATATTCCCATTCCTGTGTGCTCACTTTCCCCTCACAGTCGCGTACGTCCGTTTGCGTGGTGGTCGTGATTATGTGTCCGGCTTCTTGTGAGAACTATTATGTTAGCATCAAAATGAAGTGGTGGGTATTCGTGAACGGCTACATATTCTCCTCGGTATGAATTTCTTTCAATTTCGCATCTTTCAAAATAACCACAAATAATAGAATCGGACGGTTTTAATTGTTGAGACATACCTAACCTGTTAGGGCACCAGAAAAAGCATTTCCAGTACCAGAATTGGATGCGTATTCCGTTTGTTGTCGGTTTCGCATTTGAACTATTGTATGAAATCACTAAAATAGCTCTTTAACATTGATATTGAAAATATTCTGTTCAGATATTCTCATTTCCTTTAGGACAGGATTATTATCAGTATAAGCTAGTAACGATTTTATTTTTTAAAGTAAATTTCACAAATAGTATTAGTTTGAAAGCCGGAGACGGTAAATAGGAATGCAGCGGGTTATTCTTTAGTTCACTACCCTTCTGTTGCTGTCGTAGGTTTAAAGGTTAGGTACCTTACCAGTTGTCCATGACAACTGTTTACATTTTGATCGGGTCAATGTTTTCTCAACATCGTTTTCTCGTCGAACACCAAGCAACACCATTTCTATGATCAAGAATTTACATCTGCACGTTGGAAGAATGTAGCGCGAATGGGCGCTTCGTACTGTAGAAATCCATACCTAGTGGTTACATGTTAACTCCAATTCCAAATTTTGGGTTGTTAATTGAAATATCTTACTTGCCTCTTTTTTTAGGGATCACTTAAGTAAAAATTAACTATGAACCTTTTCAAAACTCATTTAAAACTCGGAAGAATTATAGTAATATTATAGTAATACCGATATTACGAACTGGAATTAAGTACGTTACGAACTTAGTTACATCAGATCTAATCCTTAACCAGTATGTCATTTAGTTCTGAATTCTCAGTTAATTAACACTATTTGCAGAAGTAGCGCAATGCCTACTGAGTGTGTGTGTGTGTAATAAGAAAATTCCAGAAAGGAAGTCGCTCAAAGTCTTTAATAAAATGATATCGCATTACGTCTGATCAGAGCACACAATGATGGGTCCATTACGTCCTTGGCCACTGTGCGACTCCCGAGGGATGAGGGACTGCTGACTGACAGTGATAATGTGTTCTAAATGGATCTTCAGATCTGCAAAAACTTTGCAGTAGGGAAGCGAGTCGACGCCGAGTATCGAGAATGGGTAGAGGTGAATTCAACAACATATTACCGGGCATCGCATCAATTTCTTTGGTCTTTCTTAATTTGAACCGTCTCCAGTTTAGTATGCCTTATATACGAGCCACCCCTGATAGCGCGCATATGTACGTTACTCGCAAAAATCTAGACGAGAGCCCTTCTTCCACATTGAGGAGGTTTGGTCAGTCCAAACGTTGATTTCGGGATGTCTCTGTTCGACTAACACGAAACGAAAGACCATCAATAGGGTGGGAGGCGGAACCATTGTATGTGTACATATATGGCCATCCTTTCCCAATGCTGATCGAGAGAGCGAGAGAATTCAACGTTGAGAAAGAGATAGAAGTATAAAAGGAAGCAGGATCGTTGCAATAATGTTTTTTTTTAGAGGTGAAGGACTTGCCTATCGCGTAGAAAGAAGGTCCAATTAGGGATCTTATTCCCTTGTAAGTCGGTGAGCGCGCTTCCCAGCATGTCGTTGACCTTCCTCGCCATCCCCCATCACGGAGAGGTCACCTTAATCTGCGCTGAAGATCTGTGGAAGGGCTCCCCCAAATCCTCCACCCACGGTAAAATTCCTCTCTATCCACGTCGTCCGTGGCCCTTGGTCTCTTTTTACCCTGTGGTTGGGGCACCGCCACCATTAATTACGTGTTTTCCTGTGGATGGTGTGGCCATAGTTGCCATTACAACCATGATAAACGAAATATCGGTGTTGTTTCACACCTTTAAAAATTTATGGAAAACTTGGGAAAGCTCGGAAATACAAGGGTTAGTTCTTTAAAATTTGACAAGGCAGGAAAATTCACGAAAACAACTTTGAAATTCTGAGATAAAAAAGCCTAAATTCAAAGATCGCTACAATTGCATGATTGACTGCTAGTGGGTTAAAAAAAAACATGAATCTTTGGATCAAACCAGGTCATAGGTATTAAGCACATGCTTTGCTGAGGTTTTATCAATGACAGCAGGATCATGAATCATCATATGCATGACACATTCATATGTTTGCCGTTTAAGGGCTTTTAATACATATGAGAAAGGGTTTATTATGCTTAGTAGGAGCAGAGTAAGAACATTAGAACAACGGTATTTTTAAATTCTTGAATATATTGGCCAAGTAAAAAACCTAAAATTATCCATAAGAGCAGTTTAAAAATTATTTATTGGTATATAATTACTTACTTCATATGCAAACCCCCTTTGTGGCATAAGTTCATCCATGGAGCAAACGGCCATGGGAAAATTTCCTCATATTTCACCAGCAAGTCACCAAAAACCATTCTAGTATCTCGCATTAAAGTAGCAATCATCCACGTCATCATTTAATCCTACGTGTTTACCTATCTTATACAATTCTCACAGGAATGGGAGCTTGCACCCTTACCCTGATGTGCGAATTTCACACGCCGTAGGACTTGGTACGTAGTGATTTCTATTATTATATATATCTTTTAGACCAGCTTTCGGGTTGATTACTCTGCAACTTTGTTTACTGCAACTGTGTACTTTTTTATGCAAAAAATAAAATGGACAAGTTCGGCAATGCATTCGTTCCTGAATTGGAGATGCGCCCTCATTGACGCCTGCAAAAACGAAATAAATGACTACCCTAACGAACCTACATTGGCTCGTAAAAATGAAGACGAATCGATATTTTCCTTTCCCCAAAGACAATACTATATTTAACGAAATTCTTGGAGACATTGGTAACTTTTCGTTAGCAACAAACAGGAGCTTCAACGCTTATCCTTTCGCTACGAAATCCACGTTTTTATGTAATTTATTCGTCACGGCGTGGCGAATGACTTAAGGTTTGCACACCTGGACGATCGCTTCTCCCACTCTATATACGTATGTGTTCTCTTTTCCTGCGTGGGTGTATCTTCCTTTCGGTAAAATCGCTCGAGCTCAACCAACCATATCAAAATCTTTTGACTCAACTACCTGCAGTTAAAAACTCTACATTCATCCATCACGCTCGAATTGAGACACGCCTAATTGCTTTACTAATGAAATCCATCCCTGAGTGTTTTACACGTAGCATTGGTCGGAATAAGCCTTACCCCAAAATTCAATTCTTTGAAATATGAGAATCTGGTCTCGATACTAATCGAGCGGTGAATCTTTTTCCGTAAAAAATCCATTTCCGATCTGCAGTGCTCCCCGCTCCTCGCTGCGGTTGTGGTCATTCTAAGTGCGTGCGTCTTCGTTCTGAATGAAGTGTGGAAGGGAAAATTTGGACTTAATTTACTTTTTCGCTCTTCAATGGAACTTTGGCCAGTAAACCGATCATTTAATGTTATTACAACAATGCATTCTAAGTTCGTTTCACAGGTCCCATGTAAAATTGCATCATTAACTTCGTTTCACGACGTGATATAGCCTAAAAATAAGTGCTATAAACATAAAGATAGTTAGGTCATGAGGAATACTTTAAAATGTTTTTTTTAACTCCTAACCCCTTAATTTAAATAACAATAAGAATCTTCGTACCGGGGTTCGGGGTAGGTATATCCTATTATAATTTTATAAATTCGGGTGGATCCATTAATTCGATGAAATACAATCACATCGAATAATTAAAGCTGCCCAAAGGGTCTTCAATTAAATATTAAGTGTTGTTTGCTTTTGTCCTCGGACTAATTTACTCGTGGCAAGGGAAGTTCTTTATCTTACCTTCCAAGAGAAGCGAGCTACCACAAATGACAGCGAAAAGTTTTGTTTGTTATTCTGTGGAATGAGGGAGAGGGAGAAAAGAAGATAAGGGCTTGCGTTCATTTCCGTGCGAGATTTTGTTTTATTTTTAACGGTGGGGGTAGTATGAATTTATTCATAAGCTTCGTCGGAAATCTGTGTATAAAGCCGCTCAAAGACTAGAGCATTCACCCCCTTGGATGGTTCCCTTGAAAATGTCGCGATATTAGCGGGATATTTGCGTGGAATAGATGAAGGAGAAGTGGAGGAACTGAGCGCGAAGATAAGGGGACCAAAACCTCCCATTGGAAAAGTCTAGATAAGTCATAAGTCGCCGGCTCACTTAAAAAGTTACGGCAAAAGTTTGAGTTCAACTTTTGTTTAATTAAAGCGTTCATAGCCCGACTGTTTCTCGTGAGGTTTTTTTGGAGGGCGGGGAAATTTAATTGAAAAAGCTGGAAAAAAATCCGGGTCCATAAAATTATTCAACTTTCTTAGTTTTCCAGCGAGTTATTTTTAATCCTCCCTCTTATTATGTCTTCTTTCTTTCAGTTTTAGTTTTCCGCGAGCGAAGTGGCAAAACAAATTCAGAGTTTAATTTAGTTAAAAATATTTAATAAGTTTATATTTCTGTGAGTGATTTATATTTGTCTTCGTATAATTGTATCTTACTGCCCTATCAAGGTCGTGCGGTAAAAAATGGGAAAACGGTAGAGGAGTGCAGATATTTTTTGTAGAATTTATTTTGCGGAAGTATGACATTACTAAGCAGTTTTGTTGGACTTGGAGCCTATTTATGTTGGAAAATACGTTAATATTCTTTTTAAGTCTCCGTCTGAAGGACTGATTAAAAAGTGTACGTAGGTATGTCAGTCGGAGGCACATTTTCCTCATTGAAGAACTCAATAACCACACGCTGCATAAAGCGTTCAGACTCGCTCGTTTTACACTACGTCATGCTTTTTGCCGCAACTCAGAGCTATTTAGCGGAGCTTATGTAGAGGAAGTACGTAACTTATGTTCAAGAGGCGGGAGTCAAGTGAATCATTTTGTACTTCTACGTGTTTCTAAAAAGAACAAAATGAGGAGGCATTATTTTCCAGCACACCCTCGTATATGATGCAAACTATGCGTTTATGTTTAAGAGGAGTGGAGTGTGTTATTTACTTTTCTGTGATCGCAATTTTTTTCTTGTAGCTTAACCGGAAAATATTTTAGGGGGAAGGGAAAGGGAGGCTATTAACTATTGAAAAATCCTCTCTTCGTTGCCGACTGTAAGTGAAGAATTTGTTTCTCCCGTCCATAAGCTTTCTTTATATATTTCTTATTGGCTCTATCGATGCTTTATTTTTTTTTATTTTTCTAAGCAAAAATTAAAAATGCATTCTGCGTGATATTACCAATAGTCCTCCACTTAATCAGCTATTGTTGTCGGAATAAAATTTCTGGGGAGGGTGGCTTTAGCCTTATCAATCCTCCTGCCTACGCCACGGTGGCTTTCGTAATGTTTGCAAACGCCTAAATAAATCTTAACTTTCGATTCCCTTTAATCGAGCATACGGTGTGCTCTTCGAGTTATCAATAGTTAAACTCACGGATACTACGAAAATGTCTTTCGTCAGGCGCACCGATCACGATGAATTTTTCATCGGGTACGTGGATACGCGAGGTTTTCCTTCGTGAGCGAATCGTCGTCTCTCAAAGGGGCCCACAAAACTCCACGCTTCTAACGACGGCGTGATGGGCGCACGGTGCGATGCGTGCGCCTCGGTGGATTTGAGCGGAGGAATCCGGACACGCCTCAGCATCACGCTTGAGGCCTCAACATCGTGAGCATCTCGTGGAGTTCCCGCCTCTCCGCCCCCGATAAAACCCAATTCATTCTCCCCTCCCTCACCCCCTGGGGCTTCCAAGTGGCCCAGAGGGGAGGAGGAGGCGGAGGGAGGAGGCTGCTACCCCATCCATCGTCGTGCACACTCAATCGGCCACTCCC
>LYUA01000007.1:2005001-2019944 GCA_002093875.1 Calopteryx splendens
CCTCCTCCCCCCCCCCACTCATTCCCTCCATGCCATCCGACTCTCTCAAGAGAGGAACCCTCCCTTCCTTCAATCCTAAAGACGTCGAGAGTGTCAGCGAGCTCTTTCTTTCCGCCCGGGGTGGTTTATTCGCCTGTCATTTACTAGATGCGCGAAGCTCACGTAGCGTTACGTCTTCGTAAATGGGGGGGAAGGGAATTGAATGTTTTATTTGGACTATGAGGCTTATTTTTAGGGAATGAGATGGTGTAAGAAAAATTTTAATACCGTCTTCAAATAGCGCACATGAGAGCTTAAGTAGGATAAAAATGAGTTAAG
This sequence comes from Calopteryx splendens, assembly GCA_002093875.1. Classification (NCBI taxonomy): domain Eukaryota; kingdom Metazoa; phylum Arthropoda; class Insecta; order Odonata; family Calopterygidae; genus Calopteryx; species Calopteryx splendens. The sequence continues at coordinate 2,005,320 of LYUA01000007.1, forward strand.
GGTATCGTTCTAAGGACTTCAGCTAAAGGTCCTGGATCACTTCGATTTGCTGCCCTAATGTTCTTTAGGTCATTTGTCTACTTATCTAGAAAATCACCAGAAATAGCACAATGGCATGGGCTGATGAAAATAGCAAACCGCAGTAATCCACACGATGGCTTGTTTTATAGGCGGTCACTTCGTACTAAGCCCTTCGGCATGTGAAATTCACATCTGTCTGGGTGGGCGGTGGCCGTTCCTTTCTCCGTAATAACAATAATAACATAATATCTAATTATAACCACCATCGTGATGAAAAAGAGCTAAATACAAAATAAAACATTCACAATTCATACATTGGAAAGGAATTCAAACGTCATAGATTGCAAGAAGGAATTATATGAGGTTTCCAAGGAGAGGATGGATATTTTCTGGCATAAGGGATTGACTATTGAAGTAACTTAGCAAGATAAGGAACATAGGGAATTGGAAAATTTGAATTTCATTTTGTAAAATAAAATTTATTGGAGGATTTCAATTCATTGGAGAATGTTTCTAGAGCAGAGAAAATAATCCAAACCGCAAGTTATTTTAATGATTTCAGGCATGAAGAAGTGTTAGTTGGGCTTTCATTCTTTGATTTAACTTTTGGGTACATTTCAAGGAAGTTAGAGTGTGTATTTTTAATGCTGCAAAATTGGATGAAACTGATCCATCAGACTTCCGAGTTATTTCGCTCTTTCTCACCACCAATGGTTTATTTCCATTTTATTCCTTCCTCTGCAACACGACATTCTGGCTGATTGTAGTAATCATTTGTCGATATTGAGTTGAATCTCATGTTACAATTTTTAATGAGTAATTTCGAGGTCAGGTTTGATAGGGTGGCTCAGTGAGCCATCTCCACTTACCTGATTGGCTCACCTTAATAGTCATTTAACAATCAACGTCTGAACCTCTCGACTATAGGGTTTTTGTGTAGAATATTTATCTAACTCCATATGTCAAGGCCTTGGTTTCAGAATTCATACATCCTCCTTCACTTTGACGTTGCATGCATAGAACTTAAAGCCTATTGTTCATCATCCTTTGCACGGGACCAGGAACAGTGGATCCTCTTGCACTTTGGCCAAGAAGTGGCGGATTATGACATTTGGTTTCCCTCCAGCCTTCTTCCACTGCCTAATTCATACTTTTCTCCAATTAACCACATTCACTAATTAGTGTAAATAAGATGAGACGAGCGCTTGTGAGTTTCTACTGTGATTACTGCCAAGTCTTTCCGTCGGTAACATTTTTGGCTCACATCCCACTGCTAGATTTTTTTGCACGAAATTCAAAACAAAGATTTATTAAGATCAGCCTACTCAGGAGTATTCATTTTTTGAATGCGCTACCGTACTTTTCGCTATCTTGCTTTGCGTGAGATGATATGATTTTTTTACATTATCTAATTTTACCAATTAATCAAGGTGGATCTTCATCATCATAATGGGTTTATTACTCCTATGATTGGATGTTAATAACTCTGTACAATGTACATTTGTGTTTTTGATTCCCGGATACGTGGCCACGAGCATTCTTAAGTGTCCCCACGAGCTACTACAGCAACGTGTTGTAATTCATGCCCACATATTTCGCCTAAGTCCTTTTGAATTATTTCATCTAAGAATATGTCCAATTCGATTTCACCTTTTTCTTTCCTGTACTTCAACTGGCTTCTAGTTTCTCGTGCTCCTCGAAAAAATTAATAATTTGATCAGTTTGATTTATATTTTAAGAAGTGTGGGACGGAGCCTGGAATATCAGGCTAATTACTCGAGTTTTAGTTATTTCAGTCATTCAAGCATGGTCCCCTGCCACAGGCCCCTCGATGGGTCGCTGGGTATTATTGCCACAGTGTAATAGTATGCAGTCGCGTCAGTCAGAGTTAACATCGCCATACTGGCCTGCGGGTGGCGTTGGTCGCTCTATCGTTCTTCATCAAAGGTCTCTGTCGAGCGGTAATAAAATATTGTAAATCTATGCGTACCTGCGATTAGATCAACAAGTCCAAACATCTCAAAGTCAATAATCTCATGCGTCAATGTACAGCCACTGGTGAATGCAAAGGTAACTCATTAAAGGTTGCTAAGTCGACCGCGGGAAAATTAGGTTCCCACTTCATCCGAATTGCATGTTCAAAATTTTTATCATATAATTTGAAATAAAAATGTTTTTTCACGATTGCTGAAACATTATGATTTAGTTAGGGGAGGAGAGAGGGCGATTGGGAGAAATTCGAAGAAGACAGGAAAAGTGGAAGCGGGGCGTACTGAGTTTCGATGGATTGTTGAAGGATGTGATAGAGATTAGAATGAAGAGGAATGCGAGGCAGGGAGAGGAAGAGATTGGGCGTGTTGGATGGTATGAAGAGAGGAATAAAATTATGCGGAAATGAAGAAAGGGTTATCGCAGAGGGTGTGTCCATCAGAAACCTACCTCAACCGGTAGATTACCATTAATAATATAATCTCAACAACTTGGTATAAACATTCTTCTATCATTCTACATTCAACATCGAATTGAAAATGGGAAGATATGAAAGCAATAACCTCGTAATAAAAAAATAAATGAAGAAAGGATTACTGTAGAGGTTTGTCCATCAGAAACCTACCTTAACCGGTAGATTNNGGATTACTGTAGAGGTTTGTCCATCAGAAACCTACCTTAACCGGTAGATTATCATAATAATAAAACATCGTAATATCCTTGCAAAAGCCCTTCACACCCAAAAGAAGATTCTCCCAGTTTCAAAATTTTCTGTTTTCAATTCATTCTTCATGTCTTTATGATGAAAAGCCGTCATAAATTAAGGAAATTCGCTAACTTGATAAATCTTTGAGGAGGTGAAAGTATGATATATTAGGATTTCCCTCGCGGTTGTTTCTCCAGTTAATTGCACCGCACATTCTTAAATCTTGAGAATGGTCGTGAAAGAATAAAAAAATAATGGATTATACTTCAGTGGGGAGAACACTCAGTCGTAGAGATGATATCTTCAGGATGCTAAGACAAAATAAAAGTAATTTATTGCACTATTAGGCTCACAGAACGTATTTCCCCTCGAAGGCGCCACAGTCCTCCGAGCTGCAAGTTTATGCCGTTCTTGACGTGACTTTATAATATAATACTAGTAGTAGATGTGTGTATGAAGTATACTACTCCGTGATGATTTAAGTTAAGCAGCGTACCCCTGTTTCACCTTAGGAATACATGATGGCTGAATACATTTCTATGATAAGAGAGTTGAGACAAATCGGATCTTATGCTGCTTGTCAAAGAAAATTCCTCGCCTTCTTAAGTTATACATATTCAATGTTTTTGTAGTTCCCATTCGTGTAAGATGATCATCGCATTAACCCTCCAGGTGGAGCTTCTCGAGTGTTCTGCTTTCAACTCCTTGCTCGCTTACAACGGGCAGTGAGTAGGTATGCATCAGGCGGATAGCCGGTATTATCTAATTGTGAAGGAAACAGCGTTACCCACCCATACACGCCACAGGCGAAGCTCCTCTGCCCGTGAGAATGTTCTTTCTGTAGAGAGACCAAGGAAAGAGGCGGTTAAAATTTATGGAGTCGGAATTACATGGCTGGACGTCGTAAATTCTCTCCCCAATGACGCTCCGTAATCCCAGCGGATCATAGAAGTGCTTTCTTCAGGTATGAGATGTGGGAGGCCCTACGAGGATTGTGATACGCTCCTTTGTGGCTACGGAAAAGAATTCGTTCACGCGTTTGCAAGTAGAAGGATTCAGACTCCGTGACCGCCAAGGCGGTGCTATCCGTCCCGCGGATGTTCGCAAACTTCCTTGTCCGTCATGATCACTCATTGTGACGACGTGTTTCCTGAATCTAACATTTTTATTCGGTTTTCTGCATGGTGGCTAGAGAGTACATAGTTCCCACGCCAATGTCCCGGGCAGGAATATCGGCAGGGTCAGACTTTTCATTGTAAGGCATCCACGATCCCTGCTTGGGTACCGTCTGGAGAGCGCTTTTGAGTGTAGAAAGAACTCAGTACCTACGTTAGGAAATTCGCTTAGCAGTGGACCCAGCAATGACTCTCGCCTGTCCCCATTCCCTGAGATTTTATTTATGTTTCCTTTAGATTAATGAAATACCGACCATCTCGTGCGCCTACGTATTATGTCTTATTTATTACCATGACTTACTTTAATCTGTATAATGCTTTGCAAGCTGCCAAAATGGCGTGTGTTACAAGGAGTGATAGGAAAGCAGCCAGCTTTTAGCAGTCGTTAAAAAACCCAAGGAAAGTTTAAAAAAGGATGAAAGAGGATGAAATAGGGAAAGGAAAAAAGTCCGATTAGGGAAATTCAATTCTAGTGTTAAGTAAATGAATGTAAGACTGAACATGACTTCGTTTATGATTGATCCAGTACGCCTTAAGTATTCTCAGTACGCGTATTAATTCAATTTGTAGTACGCCCTAAATATTCAACTTACTCTGTGCCCTACATGTCCTTCATAGAATGATGTAGGCAGGTACTCATATCTTCGTTCATTATTGCTGGCAGAAAATTAACTTTCTCAATCAATGTAGGCAACAGCATTAATTTTTACTTCACCATTTCTAATAGGTTCTTAGCTCATCTTAGCCCTCTGTAAGTCATTCATGTAATGCCAACAATAGGATGCCAGCCATGGCATGTGATTGGTTGATCTGAGCTTAGTCAATGTTTCCTGATGGTTTCTGTGTTTTAATACATCGAGTTTTTGTAGGTAAATACTATTGAAAAGCCACCATCGACCCGATGACCTGATCTGATCTGTCCCTGGTTGACCAGACAAAATTGAATGCAATTGAAGTCAAAACACTTTTTCAACAATTTTGGGGGATAAGAAAATATTTGCATCCATTATAATGATTCCATCTTCACACAGTGGCTCACTTATTATTTACAATCATGTTCTTCCATTTCTTCTTTCTTTCTTGTCGTATCTTATTCGTAATGACAAATGTTCCGATCACATTGGGTGACACGAATAATTGGGGTGCCTCAAAATTAAACTCCAATGTTTTTTAAAATGCAGGCCGGGCGAGCCAATTAAAAATTTACATTATTTCCATTACTTCCCGCGGGGAATCGCACGTTGAAAAGGCAGTTTATTTTAGTTTGCATTTGGGCAGGCGGTGGAACTCGTGTGTGTTTTTTGCTGTCGGTGTTTTCAAATCGCCACCGCTTTCATTAAAAATCGTCATAGAAATCACAATCGACTGCTTTGACATCGAAATGCTGTGCCGTCTCGTACTCGATTCTCTCTCCCATCGGAGAGCGGGAGATGGGCTTCGCTGTGCGCACACGAGAACGAACGACTCCAGCCGGCGGCGCCAAACTTAAAAAGAAAAAGGAAAACCTGCTCCGTGGTTCCCGACCATCGCCCAGCGGATCTCGATGAGGCAAGTGACGCTATTCGTTGGTGTTCCCCATGCGTGGGTCCTCCCTCGTCTCCAGGGATGATGGATGGCACGCAATCCGTCACGGCGGGCTATCTCGTGATAATGTGTCATGATTGCCTCGCAAAGTGAGTGGAAAAAGTTTTAAAACACACACAACATCGGCTATCTGAGGAGTATTCTTTTGAACCCGTGTCACAATCCGACAACCCAACTCCGGCAATTTTCTCTCCTCACCGTACCCTGTAGAATCCGTGAGGGGGTGAGGATTGCGCGTGCGAAAAAGTGAACGCCTTGGAGTAACTTCAATACGCAATTCGACTTAATTCCACATTTATTTCACTATCCAAACGACGACGGCAGCATTCACGTCACGGCTCGACATTATGTTTGTTTACAGTTCGGATTGACGTGTAATTGACTTTGAGAGCATCTTATATCGGTGCACTCGCTGCGTAGATAATCAGTTACGGGCATAAGTGGTTTCCAGCGTATCGTGGGAAGTTTCAACTCGAGACATGACGAAAACAAGAAGCCCGATAGTCATCCAATTGCTCTCGCATTCACCGCGAATTGCGACGAAGAAATAGTATTTGTCTCGTGTTAAAGCCAAGATAAAAAAGGGGGTAAACGAATACTGTTTTTTATCTCAAATTCCTTAAAAAATTTAAATGTCCATTTGAATTAAAGTTTAAAGTTAATTTTTCCCTCGCGTTTTTCTTGAGGAAACCATCCTTTCTGTTTTATCGCTTGAATCTCACCTAAGATCATCCCTCTCTTCTGCCATTTCGCTCTCTCCTCCCTCACTTATTCACCGCTATGCTCTCCCGAGTGTTTATTTTCTTTCCCTCCGCTCTCTCATCCCACTCTCCTCTCCTTCTAACAGAGGCTCCTCTTTCTAGGCCCCTCGCCCTCACTGAGCGTCTTCCCTCGCCCCCTCCCCCCCTCCTCTTCCCCACACCCTCGCCTCACCCTCCTGTATTTATGTCTCTTCGCCTCCACTTCTTTCTCTCGCCCTTCACTCGTCTTATTTCCCGCACCCCCACTCCCCCTTCTGGGTCGCCTTTCGTCTTCCTCCCCTCTCCCCCTCTTCCCTCGCCCCCTTTCCCGCTCCCCCGTGTCGGCCCAGTTTCCGTCGCTCATGCTTGGTCGCCGTAGTTTTCGGCTAGGAGGGTTTAATTGAAAAAAATAAATCATGAAGTATACATATTTTTTTTATTTTTCCTATTCTTTCCATTGTGCGCCCCATGCTGTATAATTTCCACGGATTTCGATCTTCTAAAAAAGCTTCTCTGCCCGTCGAAGGGGTATTTGGTGGGTGAGGTTTAACTGCGTTGCTATTTATTTATTTCTTTATTTCCTGAGTTACATTGCAATTGAGCTGCAGACCGCGTGGCAATGGCAAGAAGAAATAAATATAAGCATCTAAGGATTGGGAGGTAGCTCATAATATATTACAGTAAGCTAGCTTAATCTATACAATTATGTACACTTATTAGGTAGCTGACTAATCGTCATTTGCTGCGTCATCCCCCAGCCAATTTCTATTGTAAAAGAGGATTTTAAGGAATTAAAATGATCAGAGCTCGTGGCTACAGATCTACAATCAATTAGATCACGAAACTCTCGTAGATCCAGAGTTGTTTTGTTGAATTAGGCATTAATGTGACTAGAAATTTGTCATAATCGCAATTCGTTGTAATATTAAATTTTTATGGGGAAAGAATGAAAGTTTCTTTCTGACTTCCCCTCTGGTTATTTCAGAGAGCCAGGTAGCGACAAAGATTTCCTCTTAAATTGCGTTCAGCGGTTTACTGTGCCAGTAGCCCCTTAGAATGGAAAATTGTGTATTTACAACACCAAATATTTCCCTATGGTGCTTTAGGAAGGGACACTTCTGGTGATTTCTGTGGGAATGGAGATTGGACTGGAGCATTGCATTTCATGTATTTTACTACTACGAATTGATGGTTTTTATTAAGCTCTTCAGCTGTTATAGGTACGTACTTTTTCAGTGAAAACAAACCTCCATTTAACAACTCGACTCCATAAAAGGAGGTAGGGCAGAGACAGAAGCATGGATTAGTCATTAACTTTTTTATAAATTTAGTGCCTTTAGGTACTTTATTATCAATGTAATTATCGAAGCATCTGTCGTAGAAATTGTTGATTTTTGTTTGGTAAGCGTGGAAAATCAAAATGCTGTTCCTTGATTTTGGGTAAATTTTGATTTCCATGCTGGGTTATATCACGGAATTATAAGTGGCGACAGGTAGCGAACTAACTCAGCTAACTTTTTATTCTATTGAAATATACTTAATGGACCTTCCACTGAATAACTATCCACGCACCATGATATTCATTAGGTGTACCTCGATGTGAACATGCCTTTGTCCAGAACGAGTATTAATTATAGAACTGAAACTCTAATCACTGTGATATCATCATTTTTTTGTTCAGATTGGCCAATCGTTTTCGATGGATAATTTTTATATTTACAAATGGTAAGAGAAAATTGGCCAATTAAAGCACAGGTTTGGATATGATAGCTCATCAAAAACACCTTCAGCGTATTTTTTTAACTCGTAAATCCGTAACCGCATTGATCTATTTTTTTATTGTTTTCCTTGGTTTCGCTAGTGCTTCACTACTTTAACTTTGCCTATAATAACCGCCTCTATCCTGAAAGACATTTAGGCTTTCATAACCTTTCTTAAACGTTTATTAACAATTCCGGTCACGTGCCTCTGCGGGGCGGCCTGTTGGGTGAGTTTTAGATGCAAATTGGGGTCAGCGTTCACGACTTTATAACTTATTTTTGCTTCCCGGCACCGAATGTTATATCTCTTCCGAATCTCTACTCCCGCTTTCCTGAAAGTGATCTCGAAAGAGCTGATGTTCCCTAACTTTGTTGATAGACGTGTTCTTCGTCTATAAAAAAATTCATGTTCCTCCCCTTAGTACCCGTACTAGGAAAGTTTGAGTACCGTTTTTAGAAAACGAGTAACAGCAAAAAAAGAAAAATTGATAGAATGATAACCTTTAAAATTTTTATTACACTTGAGAAATATGCTATTAATAGTTGGTAATTTTTATGCCTCTACCGAGTATGATGTAATCAACCCGATTTTTGGCTTCATAGGTGGTGTTTACCTCGTAGATACTAAGCCCTCATAGCGTTAGTAATAAGAATTCATGGTAAGGAGGCCAATGCTATTTCCCCGTCTGCAAAATAGCCCAGCTTGAGTTTAGCTGGGGTGTCCGAAGGATCCGGATTAATACTCCGTTCCGGAGGATCGGAGTATTAACCCGTAACCTTTTGGTCAGCATCAAAATGCTCGACCCCGCCCCCTCGATTTGTTCGTCGTAGGTAACAGGAACCAATAGCCCAAGAGTTGAAATTACCGACTTGAATAAGTCATCGAACCAGATTACTCATTTTTATTCAAAATAAGCAGGATTTGAAATTGAATTACTAAATGTCATAGCTTCTTGATAGTTATCTCTCTTTTGTGACATTTTGACGCCGTCCAGGTCTCCTATCCTCCCCACATGAGGTCACGACGGATTGTTTGCCACGTGCACCCACGCTATATGGCCGGAGATCTGACTAGCGTAGGGTTCTGGAAAGCGTTAGAAAGCTTTGATGAAAATCCGGCCGGATCGATAGTGAAATGATAGGAAGTGGAGGGAACCCTTAAGTAGCATCATCCACTTTCCCAAGGTGAATGGAATTTTTTAATTGGCATGGGTGGAATGGGGTGGCGCTATGCCCAGCGGGAGGGACGCTGCGGCGGTTGCCTACCAAAGGAATACGGTTAATATTCGTGTGATATCTCAGGACATCCCCTTCGATAAAGATAGTGTAGCTCATTTAATACGCATTTCAATGCAGTACACTAATTTAATATATACGTCAATATTAATACGTTCGTATTCTTAGGTGGCGTGTTTCAGCGAAGCGAATAGTAGAATGTTCGTTACATGATCGGGTGATTCAGGGTTCGTGTCCGGTAAATGCGTCGGAATACTTCATGTTCATTAATATTTCGATTGGTATGACGATTGGTAACCCGAAGCCTTTCATTCTTCGTTAAGTAAACTCATAAACTTTTATAACTAATTGCATATACGTCTTCTGTATCATTCCATAAAATTCTTCCACAACTAATCCAAATCTGTTTATTTTTTCCATTCTTAAATCAACTTCTCAACTATCCCATGACCTGATAGGTCGTCTTACGTCCCTCTGTATTTGATCTGCATATAATTCCCTTTGTCGTTCTCGTGAGATACCATTTAGGTTAGTCTTTCGGCTGATTATGAATTGAATATAAGATAATTCTCAACCAATATGCATGGAATAGACTCAAATGCTCCCGTTGTAGACTGCGGCAGCTCAGTAACTGATCTAGCGCAGCACCCATGAAGACTTCACCACGACATATGGCGGTAAATTACCAAATTCTTCCTAATTTACAAACGTCGCAGCACACTCTAATATTGCTCCTCTCCCGCCCTTCCGTTTATCCCCGTCGATCGCACACGCCCTTTTAGTTTAACCAAAGAGGTCTTCAGTCTCCTTATCGTCCTCAGATGCTCTTCCCCAAACTTTATATTCTATGGCTGTTTTCTATTCCTTCGGCAAAAATTATCGTACACCATCTACCGAGCCTAAATTTTTAGTCTACTTTATCAGGCTTTTATGATGGCATACGTTTCCTTGACTACACAGGCGAAATAGCTTCTTTTAATCTTATATTCAAAACGAATAAAGCGAAAGCTCGTAAATCTTGTCCCCTAGTAACGATCTGCTGTGTCCTCAGTGTGTGCACGGTTGGGTTAGATAGGAAATGGAAAACATTTTTATGTGGGGGTATCATGCCGAAGGTGCGTAAACTTTTATCTTTTATCCGAAAACTCTTTTGACGTTTTATATGTGATCATAATACGTTCGCATGAACCTCGGCTTATACCCGTCTCATAAGATTTGGTAGGTATTACAAAGATGGGGAAAAAGAGCAGCTTTTTACGAAACTGTGGACTTGAGTGATCTTACTGGATGAAATCATCTTTACCGGCCACACTTTACGACATTCGCAATGAAAACAAGTTTGCAACAAAAGCGGAGGGACTCTTTGGTGGATTATGACCTCTTGAATGTTGATTCATAGAATGATATTAAACATTCATTCTTCAGGTAAATCAGCCAGAGCTTTAACTATACGTTTTTTTAACCGGTTGAAATGGGAAAAATTGAATTTGAACTTACATTGCTCGAGTTTTATTTCCTATTATATGGTTCATCTAATACCTGTCTAAATGAAGTACTGCTTATTGTTGGCTTCAGACCACCTATTCATCGGTTTTACACTGATCATTTTTCATCATTCAAGACTTCATGCAATAATTTTCCCGGAAAGAATTGAAGTGAAAGGAATGAATGTGGCAAAGGATGTATGAAAATGACTCCTTAAGGAATTGATAATTTTTATCTTTCATTCATTCTCTAAATAGGAGGAAAAATTGTGTGGAGCGCAGTTTAAGTAATTAATAACTATTCCAAGCATCCTCTGAGATTCTTCTGTTTGTGTAGTGTGGATCACCGTGAACCAAATGATATGGTACTAATAGGATAATATTGCCCTGATTCTGCAAGTTGGAAAATATCTATTCAACGCAGGTGGTCGTAAGCAGTCAATTGTACTTGGAAAATAAATGATTAGTTAATTTAAGACTTTCGACGTTATTGAAGGCAAAAGCTGATCGAATTTTTTACGTGATCGATCTAATCACTTGAAATATTGGTCTTCGTGGCTTTAAAGCATATCTGAGGTATTGTGCGAATTGGTGGTCAGGACGTGGATTCTCATTGATTGAAATCCGCCTGGCATTATATTAACTTTGGAGCATTAAATACCTGCACTCATGAAGAAACTAACCACCGTTTGAAAACTAAACGCTTGGTATTCTTCTTTGGATTGAATACCCTGAATTCATTCATAGTTGTAGTTCATTAATTCTCTATGGCTACGCAAAACCTTAGCTAAAATTACGCACGAATCTCTCCCACATAAAGAGCGTGTTAAATTCCAATCAGAAAAAAATATGTCAGTAGATAATTGCTTGATTTCCAGTTAAATGGCTTTGATTGAGGGAAGAGAGTCAGAAATATTAATGCGAAAATAATTATGTAACCGACTTTGGAGTCTTGGCTTACTCAGTGAATGAAGAAGTGAGAAATAAACGCCGCCTAATATGGTCCCAAGGTCGAGTCAGGAGGTTGGTCATATGAGGATTTCTGCGGATATCCCTTTTTGCTGCCAAGCATGAATAAGGAATGATAGTGCTGCAATTTCGGAATAATTCAAGTTTTTTTACTGTTGCTTTCCGTTTAAAAAAATCATGATGTGCACTGATGCGCAGAAAAAAATTTCAAATGATAGAACAAATGTAGGTCGGAATCAAGATAAGTGAATATGCGCATAAAAGAGAAGTACACAGCACCGTATCGGCTGATTACTATGACGATAAAGCGGACAGTGAATTCCCAAGTTCGCGAATAGCTAATATTGCCTTGAGCTGAACCATTTGAATTTTTTTAAATGTTTACTCTGTCATTTGAAATTTGTACGCAAGTATGAAATTTCGTTTGCTGTTTTCCTAGCAACGAATCTTTAACGACTACGAGCATTAAAAAATGCTAATTCCTTGAAATGTCTATTTTGAAATTCGTTATAAACCTAATATATTGTTGCCAGTAATATTTTTCGATTTCGTACACACGATTTTATTTTTGATAAGCTCTTCATTACTTGAAATTTTAGATAATATTTTTAGCTAGGCGCAAAGAAAATTATGTTTCTAATGCTCGTTAGTGCAGAATCTCCCGAGGGCACCCTTGAATATGACTAAGCAGCAAGCCAAGTTCATCGCAACATTAGATGAAATATCTTCTTATTACCTTCAGGACAATATCGTTGAAATTGAATAGGTACTAAAAATATTGAATGGCTCTAAACTTCTATTTTGCTGCTTTTATAAAGAAAAATTTACCGTGAGATAAAAAGCAGTCGCTTGGTAGAAAATTTCAAGGCTTTTCCAAATGCCGATCCTACCTCCTGCCGGTTTCTATAGATCGGCTATTACATAATATGCTTTGTGACCAACAACGACCATTTTGCAGGACCTAAACTGAGCATAAGAACCTTGAAGGATTTTCCCTAAAGATTTATTTTGAAAGCACAGCAAAGAGAAATTTTTGTTGAAGCATTAAAATTTCGATTTCACGACAGTTCACCTCATATATCATTTCGATAGGTCCGGCTCTCGGCCGGGAAGTATCGATGTCTTCCCCAGAGTGAGCTCTAATTTGACACTTTGAAATGCAACTTGAACGTTGAAATGGTTGAATTCGCTGCACATAAACGCGAGCCATTCGTGATTTATGTTTTGGTCCATGTTTCGTTTGAAACGATGAGTTGTCATCTGATATTTCAGGTGAGAATTTTAAAAATCTTTTCGTTTTTCTGGAGTCTCATACTTCAAAAATCGCTTAAGAATTTTCGAAGTTTGATACTCCTAAGAGACTTCCAAGACTTGGATACGACTGTTACTCTACATTTGCGTGGTACCCTGCAAGCCTCCAATGCGGTTTGTGGCAGGGGGTGTATCCACAAGCAGACATGCACCGTCAAGTTATACATTATTAGAATGTTATAAACAAGCGGAGAGATCATATAATTCAAAGGGTGGAAGGGCTTTATACCAACAGCTTTACATGCACTATATATCCACGTAGAAAATAGTACTCTACTCATCAGGACGGGCTGGTAGTAGGGTTTTCCATTAAAGGTGATAAAATTGAGGATACTAGCTAACGAGGGACCGTCGGTTTCTATTTAAACATATTTTTCTCACGGTGACGTGTGAAGACATTGAGCGGTGGGCTAACTTAATGACTATCCTTTGATGTTGTAATCTGCTGCTCCCTCGCACCATTTTTCTCGTTCACTATTTGGTCACTAATGATCACTTATTCCTTTAAGACGTCGCCGTATGACCAAATACACGCAGCATATCAAAGTCGTCCGAACAGATTTTACTATTGAACCTCGCCCACAGTCACTCTCCTCAGAAGGAAGAGGCAAGGAGGTGGTAGAGAGAGGGAGTGCGTGTGTGTTTCGACATTCTCAGGTGATGGGAAGCTCTTCGATTCCGATTTTTACGACTCGTTAGGCATTCGCAAAATAATTGAACAAAAAAAAAGAGAGAACGTTCGACCGACCCATAACAGTTTTTAATCGCGGAGCTTGCGTCATCGGGTCCGGAACCAGTTAACCGAGACTCCCTGGTTTTATTTCGGAAATTGTAAGCAAATACACATAATACGTGTCCGGGTGGGGTTTTTCTTACCTTGGAATGGAAGGAAAATAGTTATGTTGTTATGAAACGGGAGATCATTTGTCCGGAGGTGCGACTTCATCGCAGGAAAAAGGCTACCGACGAGTCTTCGCTTGGGTTTGCGGGAGAGGAGAGAGATCCGGCATTTCGCATTTCGAATGGGTCGTAAATTTAAACCTTCCCCTCTCCGAGCCTCGCCTTCCCCCTTCGTCTTACTCGTCTCAGCTTCACGAAAACCATCCCATCTCTCCTTCCCATCTCCCTCCTCTCCGATCCCTCCGCGGAAACATCCTTCTCCCTTTCTCTATCTCGCCGAGGGAAAAAATAAACGCACGAGGAGGAAAGAAAATCTTAAGGAAAAAGGGAGAGCGTAACAGAAAAAGACCCGTTTTCCAAAAGGGCGCCCATGTGGTCCCCTCCCTGGGCAAGGTCTCCGCGGGCTCAGTGACGTCAACGCGCGATCCCACCCACTGACGTCACTCCGACAGCCCCCCTCCCCCGCTCCTTCCCTCTGCCCTTCTCCCCCCCCTTTCAGAAATTTCTTTCTTCCTCTCTCACCCTCCGAGTCTGTGTTTTTCCATTCCGCGGATGTCCTCAACAGCGGCGACTATGGGCAATTAAGAAAGGAGGGAGGTTTGGCGGGGCGGATAAGGGTGGTGCAGGTGGAGGCGATGTGTGAAGGAAAGTGGAGGGAGGTTGGATGATGATTGGGGAGGATCGGTTAATCGTCTGGGTTTGGTTGGTTGCTGGGGAGGATGGACGACCCGGGGGGGGGGGGGGGGGGGG
>LYUA01000007.1:2042668-2056710 GCA_002093875.1 Calopteryx splendens
CCCCCCCCCCCCCCAACATCCCGAATTCCCCTCGCCACCTCACCCTCCTCCACCTGCCGGCTCCTTAACCTTTTCCTGAAAATCCCCCTGAACCTCCCCCCATCTCCACATGCCCTTCCAGCATCCCGCCTTTGCATGGTCCCTGACGCGCGGGGTGCTTCACCCAGGGGCATGGGATTCGACGGTTCCGAACTCTTGATAAATCTCGTATCGACCCAGGGGGTGGAAGGAAGGGAGTTGAATGGGGATGCCATTTGCGTGTGCGTGTGTTGCTCCGTCGCGTGGGATCAACCCGGGAGGGAGGAGATAAGCACGCAGTTGAGAAGCTCCACGATTGAGTGGTGGGAAGCGTCCGTCTTTTGATTTCCTTGTATCCACATCGCTTCCTGCCTTCCCTCGTCTTATTTTTAATTTCCAATCCTTCGTCTTGCAGTTTATTGAATCAGCTGGTGCGTTATTTCATTAATTAAAGTTTTAGAAAACAAGTTGGAATACTCTCGTTGGAAAGAGTGGTAAGGTATCATTCCACCCATTCTCGTCGTGGAGTGATGATGAAGGGAA
Organism: Calopteryx splendens; assembly: GCA_002093875.1. NCBI lineage: Eukaryota > Metazoa > Arthropoda > Insecta > Odonata > Calopterygidae > Calopteryx > Calopteryx splendens. The sequence continues at coordinate 2,043,230 of LYUA01000007.1, forward strand.
CGCGTGATTCAATTATATCCCTCGTATGTTGGGAAACCATATCTAATCCACGTATATCGGGAAACCCAGACAATGTTAATTCGGATGATGGTCCACAAGTGGATCTTTCACATACCAATGGAACTATATGGATACTTAATATGCGCTTATGCAATATACTTGGTGCAAGCTTTGATTTGTAATGTTGCATGGTTCCAAAACTTGGTCGTTGAAGGAAGAGGATAGAAGTAGCTCTCAGGTTTTTGAGAAGTGGGTTCGGATGAGAGAACATAAAATGAGCGGAAATGAAAATAAATAATTAAGTATGTACTCAAGTAGAAGGGAAAGAGTGAGTGTAATCGAGAGAAATGAGAATGAGTCAGAAAAAGTGAATGGAGAAGATATTGAAAGACTATGGGATGCTGAAAACTGTGATAAAGAGCAGTACTGGCTCTTCGGTGTTGAGGGAGGAAAAGAATGTTGAATGGCAAGAAGGCAAGTACAAAATATGTGGAACTGAATGAATGAATTCATTGTAATGTAGGATGTTTGGGTGTTTAGTGTAGTGCAATGCGGGGCTTTGGGGTGTTTCTGTGAGGAATAATTACCCTTTTGGCGTCTATTCCAATTTTATTTGGTTTTTTTAACAAAAATCTAACTCGAGGCTCACAATTTTATCCTAATTGCGAGATACCTATTATTCCTTTGAGTCTCAGTGTGCATAGTAATGTTATTAACGTGGATTGGAACCCGTCCTATGGAATTCACCCATCCACCGTTGGCCTATTCGTTAACTCCTCCATCTCCCCTTCACGCAGGTCACGAAATTAAATCGCTTCGGCTCTTAACACTCCCAAGGGCGATCAAGACGACGACGCATATTCCGCCTCGCTTCGCTTCCCACTCGTTCGTTCCTTCCAGGCCTTTGCTCCCACTAGCCTCCGCTTTGATTTTCTTTATTATTTTCCTCTCCCTTCCATTTACCTTCTCTCTAACCCTTTAGATTCCGGACTTGGGCGGGTTTTAGCACGATAAGCATTCGCCTGGTCCCAGCGAAGGTTTGTGCGAGACGTCAGGCTTAAACCCTTCCACTAGGGAGCCGAGATAATTTATCGTGGTTCTTTTATTTTTTCTCGGAGGTTCAAACCGTATTCCCAAGGTCATCCGTCCTTAAATGATCTTCTTTTATCACACTAAGCCTGGAAGAAGACCACTCTTGTGGAAGCAAACCTTCTGATTTTCCACTCTTCCGGAATTTACATGGGCATTTTCCCTTGGAACGGGCACATATGTAGTAAATGGGCCTATGCTCCCTGCTTGGTTCAGAGAGATAGTTCAGCAGCTCTCATGATCGTGCAGTTCGCTGTAATTAGTTATCAAGTTGCCAGAAATTTGTGCAGTGAGACATTTCTCGTAGTAACGGAAGGAGAGGAGACTTTTTGATAAGTAGGCAGGAGGTAGGAATTCGTACTGTTTTAATTATTTTTTCAGCATCATTCTGTATTGTATTGAATGAACGAATTAAAAATTCTTAAATGACTTAATTGGAAACAGATAAACTTCTAAATTCTCTGCATCTAGAATCTTGATAAATACAGAATACCATCAATATATTTATATAATAATAATCCGTATTAATTCCATTATTCTTGAGTTATCTTGGCATTCTGGCACCTGACAGATTATGTATATGCATACTTTGTTCCTAAATTGGAACTCAAATATAAATAGCTATGTATAAGGCTGCCTTGAGACTGACATTATGTAACAAGTGAAATAGATACTGGTTGAGGAAGAATGACTATAACAACATTGTTGCATACGAACGTGTTTTTATCGTCTGGTATTTAGTGTTATGTAGATTTGGGACATTTATATAAAAGAAACGAGACCAACAAGAGGTATTTGGAGAGTTTCGCTACACAATTAAAGAGGGAATTGTAAAATATCAAATGGGCATAGATGAATAAAATGGCGATTCATTGAATGATACGGGAGCATTGGAAGGAAAGATTGGAGTTTTAAAATTGTGAAAATTGCCCTGTATTATGGGCACTTGCATCGAATGAAATATTTAATAAAAGGATGCTTTGAAGATTAGGAGAAAAGATGTAGAGGAAGAGGAGTTAGGGTATTATATCAAATGATGCCCGTGAAGAGAGCGAGACACTTAGTAATGAACTATAGGCATGCGGATGGGGAAGGGGGTTCATCAGACTTTGAGGGTTTGTCGTGACGATAAAAGTAATGATTTTATTTACTGTTGGAAAGCAAATAATCAAACAAAATTACGGTCAAATAAAAAATGTAAACGTAATTTTTACGTAATATCAATTATGTTTTAATTATGAGCTAATCACCAGATCGTTCTGAAATGTTTGTATGACCTACTACTGAGACATTCAAATATCCGGAAAAATTTTGTCACTCTTGAAACCAGTGAGGAAAAAATCATTCCTTGAAGCTCTTGAACTGGGATGGCGAGTGCAGCAGGCGTTACCTTCATTGGCTTAAACGAGGCCAATCGAAGTACGAACGATTCATTGGAACTCAATTTATACCGATTCGTGGTTTCCTTGCCTTGGCCTTGAGACGCCTGAGAGCCACGAGGCATCCGAAAATTGCGCATTCGAAAAGTCGTTTCATTTTTATTTGGATATTCCCGGTACCTCTTGTAAATGAAAGGAAGGCATGAAAAATTTTACAGAGTAGTTTTTCCACCAAGATCGTTTCTGAATCCGTCAAAATTTTATGGTATTAAAACTTCAGAGGAAAGTCGCGCATGAAATTGTAGGTTTTAGGATCAGATTTTTGGAAGGCTTTAAAATTATGAAGCACCAAAGCCATGAACCGGTTATCAGGTCGAAAAATGCGTGAAAATCGACATCAAATGAATGCATAGGGTGCGAAGCGACGGGGATATTGAAATTTTTAACGCGCCTCATTTTCTTCGTGCTCCCGCTGAAATACATAATAAATATTTGTGTTATATCTGCGACAGTCAAATCATTCATTTGATGCGTTTAATCAAAAAACCATGGAAATCACGCTTTCAATACTTTTTTTTGGCATGAGAATCAGCTCTGAATTTCTGCCCGTCTGCGGAATTTAGTGCTTTTATAGAGGCTTCCGCAGCGTCGTGAGCGCCAGCGTTCATTTTCGGAATTCGGTTGCGTTGCTCGGCTTTCGATGGACAACTGCTCCACCTCCGTCACTTGGAGGCTAGACTGGCGTTAACTGAATTATGGCCGGTATGGGGCAAACCAATAGTGGTTCGCGCGCTCGAAGCTAGGGGTTGATCATGATCCTCTTCCAACTCGTTGGGAGTGTATATCCGTTCTCTCCGTTGAAATTTGTGGGTTTCTTCATTCGACTGCTTACCCTACGATTCTTGAGAAGTATCGATTTTCTGGAACGATCAGTCAGTCGTGCGATATCATGTACCTACAGGTTCCGAACGGGTGTGTTCCGCAAAGGGCGGATTGGCGAAGCCGCTTCTTCTGCACTGCTCTCCCGTGTTCTTTAATTTTCCATTGCGCTGCTCTTCCTGCTTGGCCCACGTAACCTATTCTACGGAGGCGCGTCACTTCTCATTCCTACCCTCATGGACCTACGGGGAGAGCTGGTCCTTAGGGTTAGGTAGAATATACCCTATCTTTCTCACTGCCCTTAACCTTTCTGTCGCGTTGCGTTTCCTAAGGACAATACATATTTTCTCTGACTTTCCTGCTACTTTTTGGGGATAGTGACATACGCTTCCGGTGTATCACGCCTGTCTGGATTTTCGTGGCCTTATGTTGATCGCTATTGTATCTTTCCTCGAGGAGACTCTCCAAAGACTTAAGGCAATCTTAGCTCCCTTAGAGTCTAATCCCTCGATTCCTAGCATATTTTTCAATGGATGGGAAAATGTTGAAGCCGGAACTCTTTACACAACAGATTTTAGGTTTTCAAAATCATAATTTGCACAATTTTCACGAAATAAAATATTGTTGGCCACATTGTTGGCTTCATATAGAGCTCGAGTCCAATTCGTTATCCTTTTCCCCTCCGCCTGGTCCATCTCAAAGTACAAGAAATTCTAAGTAAATCTTGGACACACCAAGAGGCGAGGTGACTTTTATCAATAAGTTTTAAACTTATATTAGACCATCTATAAATATTATTTTGACATATTTATAATCATTGTGGTTTTCAGTAAGTATACCGTAATGGAACGAGGTATGTTGAAAATATCAATTGCGAGGATTCATCGTGGCGAACAGAACTTGATTATTTCGTGATGAGTAATCCGGGGATACGTTTCCATAGGTCATTTAAGATTAGTCGTGACTTTACTGCAATCCGCATCCGAGAACATAAGTTCACGACGTAATATTGAAAATTTCGCATTTAAGGAATACTTTTCGTCTGGCATTCACATGTAAGAACCAGGTTCCTATCACGTCTCGTTCCCCTGCTTTTTCTATGCTGAATCCACAGTTGACTTCTCACAGCCGTAGAAAATTAAGCTAACTGTTTCCAACCGAGTGTCTCCTCGTCAATTTGCAGTTTTTTCGATAGAAATCCTCCTTCGCTCACCCCGTTCCGCTTTCTTACCTCCGCCTCGCATCTCCCCATCGCTGGCTAGCCGCGTGCCCACCGCGAGAAAAAGGTGCAAATTGCTCCATCGTCCGATCAGCTCCTCCGGGGCAACTATCGGAGATTCACAGCCTCCCGAGCATCGGGAACTACCTGGGACTAAAAAAGCAAAGCAAAACTGTAGAGTGGGCGTGAGGACGGGTGGGAGCGCCGTAATCGTCTCACCTCCGGAGCTAATTTTCTAATTTGAGGAACGCCCACCGGCGAGCGGGATGATAGCCGTTGAACCCTTGTTCCTCATTGCAGTTTATATTGAATAACACGAGGGAGTGAGCGCTTCCGATCTGCCTTCGTCGGAGGAGGCAAAATAATGGGGGGGAATAAATCAAGGTGGCGGCGACGACGAACTGGTTATTTAGGCCCCGTCGTGTCGTCGCGAGGCAAGGATCGTCCAAAAAAACATGGGGGATGGAGGGCGGGAGGAGGAAAAGATTCACCCTTGTACCACATCCCCAATAATTTACATGCATTCTGTTCCCTCGCACGAATTGCGTAAATCATGCTTGTCAATGATAAAAACAACCTTCGTATCAGTGTACGCCCTCCACTTCTTTTTCCGTCTCCCTTTCCGCGTCTCACTAAGTAGGAAACGTTATCCGGCGTGATTTGAAGGAACTGCGTTATGACCAACGAACGCAGAACACTTTATAATTCCACGAATCCATTTTAATTCACCTTACCCCTCGGGCTAGGTTTCATTCATGTGCAATATCAACACCAAAAGGGCAAATTAAAGTAGTAGTATAAAGTGTATTGCGTTTCTTTAATCTGCCAGTCCAATTTAGACTTTCGAGATTGTCGAGCCTTATCTCGATAAAAATCTAATGATCGGGCCTAAACATTGGATGATTCAGGAGTAAATTTGTGGTGTGATTGATACCCGACTAGATTCAATCACACCATGGGGAATTTTCTTTAGCAAGCTGCTAAGCTTAATTTTGCTGGAATAAGTGTGCGGCTGATTGTCTTCCATAACTCCATGCGTTTCCGAGCTCAACTTTGACATTTGTGGAATCCCGATTTAGGAAAGTGTTTTTTTTTTTGTTGTGCGTATTGCCCGAATTTAAAAGGCACATTAATCTCAGTCATCACGTTCCATTTTATTCAATTCCATATGGAATTCCCTTCTCGCTCATTTTATCTTTCCCAATTTTTCTGCATTTGCTAAACCAATAGAAACGCTATTTGTTAGTGGAAGCCTGGTGAGCCTTAACTTACCTCTGCATCATGCAACTTTTAATTGATGGCTTTAGTGAACCTCAATGTATTTCACATGTAAGAAGATAAGTTGGTAGGTGTACTCTTTACCTGCTAGCAAACGAGCCGTGGGCTAGAGTCACGTCTCGGTTTTCTTATACTCCGGTGGATCGGCCTCCGAGAAACTTGATAGCAAATCTATAATGGCTTACTAGCATCCAAGGGGCGCAAAGCATAAGAATACGGAACAGAAAACCATAAGAATACGGAAAGCAGAAAAAAATAATTTTTGGAATTCCGGCGAAGGAAAATTTTGAATGTGTGTAGCTTAGCTCGACGTCAACTACGTATTGACATTCACAAGGTCCATCGTAAGGGAAGTTTCGTAGTTCATGTACTTTTAAGAATCTAGGAAAAGTAAGTAAGTAACCCACAGGCACGTACAGAATCGAATGTCGGGTGGTGTTAGGGTACCAGCTGTCGAGTGACGCCATTCAATGATCAAGCTATTTATGCAATAGCGTATTCCCAGTAAGTCCATATTGTCTATATGCCCATTACTGTGCATTTTAAATGTTTTCGAAAATTATTACGAGCCTCGCATATTATTACTTGACTGAGAAAGTATGTCTCTTTGGCCGATCCAGGTGGAATGTCGTGTGCACCAGCACGATGGATCATTGGTTAAATTATAAAACAGTTTTATCTGTCGCCTCCCTTCATTCAGAGTTGAGTAAAAACGATGCGGGTTTTCCCTACTCGCACCTCCATCTCACGAGTTCACTTGGACTGCGTTTCCTTTGAGGTGCAAATGATCGTAGTAGTTGCGTGCTTACCCCGGTTAAACATCACCAGCATATTTCGACGTGAGCTAATGAAAATTTTCTTGTTGGAAAGGTTGAAAATAGAAGATGACACTATGCATGGATGCCCGTGCTGGCAGGGAAGCTGAGGGTTGTTAAAACATTGATTTCACATTGAAAAAGAAAGCTTGATTCGCCGTACCCATTCTGTTTGACTGCGCAAAGTCATCTGAATAATCAACTCTTTGTGTAACGTTGAGAGGGAATCGCTCTAGGATGCGCGCATAAGTTGATTCCAGAAAGGGCCAAGTTAGATTTACCCTCAAGTGGTTTATGGGAACATTTGTCAGTACCCTTACCTTATTCGGAAGCAGCACACTGGGAGTGAGATAAGGATTATGATTAGTTGGAACTGAATGATTTAAGAGGGAGTAAACTTCCATAACTTTCCTTGAGAGAAATATGGAAGGTTGTCATGACAGTTGTTTGATTCGAAACTTTATTTTTCCTATGTCTACTTCTAATACTAGCACTGTTTTATTGCAATTAGGTCGTTATATAAGGTAATGATTTTTATGCCATGCTTCTTACTATACACTCAAACGCACTTTATACATACCGTATTTTACGCGCCAAGGCACATGTTATTAGCCATAAAAAGATAATTTTATGGTAGCTAAGCGATTAGAAATATAATGGCCTCTTGATAAAAATCTCTTCTTTAGGTAGGTACGGAACGATGTTTTTCCTGAGGTCAGTCCACAAACGAAGCATGTTTTACCAACTAAGCCTTAAACCTCGTATAATCCTATTCTTTCCTCAAATTGAATGAATCAGTTATTTTATAGGCCAACAGAGATTTTGATATAGAATTTCAGATCCCGTTTGTCTCACAACAATTTATTATCCATGAAGTTATGGATGGAGTATTTGACTTCAAAGGCCTTCCTACCTTTTAACGCTTCTCAATTTGCTTCCTTATAAGAATGGAATTCTGGTAATCTTTTCGTGAAACATGAATCTTTGCTTCAAATACAGAATAACACGATGCAATCTCTTAAAAGTTTCAAGTCCTCGAGCATGAGATGCTGAGGCTAAAAATAAAGTGATTAAAACCCAGATATATTTAATGAACTCATTTTTCGTATTCTCTAGCGATGCTTTCCATGATGGCAAGTAGAAGAAGTTTGAGCCCGAACGACATTAAATGAATTACGTTATTATTCTTTCGTACAAGTTTATCTACAACATGGACAAAAATCCTGATACTAAAATTTAGAGAGCAGATTTTGTAATATATTGACCGAAAACATTGTGATAGGTAAAAATCCTTTGAAATTCTAATTAGTTTTGCTGCCCGCAAGTGAACAGGGCATTAGAAAGATTCTCTATAGATTTAATTTTAGCTTAAAGTGGTAAGTTATTGAATAGCTTGAAATTGCAAGGTGGTTTTACATAATGGCTCCTATTTTGCAACTGCCTTAGCACAGTTACCATTAAATTACATCTGGGATGCCTTTGTTCAGCCAGTTACACCTTTGTTTCCTAACAACCGAGTAACGCACGCAGTAGATCATATGCATTGTTATTTTTCGTCTAAACCGACAGTGTTGTGAATCCTGACAAGTGGCTTACCTCTATTTGGTTGCGTTGTTTCTCCCTTTGCCCAGTTCAATGTCTAAAGTCTAACATTAGTTATTGGTTGCTTAGATCGCCTTGTGTATTTTGACCACACGTGGCTTGCTAGTCAGGCGATTATCCACCGCAGCTTGCGGGTGAGGGAAATTCGTATTTTGAATCACTTCGCGTGTCGCAAGCCGTAGATGTCGGACTTTCCCCAGGCGAGCCCAAAGCTCATATTTCCTCGAAAGATCCTCCGAGGAAGTTCTCGCGAAAGAAAAAGGAGAATAAATTTGGAAAGCGACAACAAATTAAGATAGAAGATAATCCCCCGTGGGTAATTACGGCTACCAAGGAAAAGCATGTGCGTCTGTGAGGTGAGCCCGGTTATATCCATTCAACCCAGTCATCCTGCCAAGCTAGCATGAAGCGCTCCGTGACTCTCCGCCTTAACTTGCCCCGATGAAATGCTTATTAATTAACGGCAGGAGACCGGTTATGTTTCTCTCTCCCACTCAGCTTCAACCCGACGAACCCCGCGGACCCAAGAGCTCAACACTTTGCCGTCGCTTGTTAATTAACTTCACCCGTTTCTTCCTTTCCTCCGACACCGCCGCCGCCCGACCCCGAAGATGGCGAAAGCGATTAGCTGGCGAGGGAGGAGAGGCTGTGAACCACCCCCATCTTCAAGTTCCCCCCTCCCCCTCCCCGTGCTCTCCACCCCCTTGCATTTTGCCCTTGCATATCCCTCCTCATCTCCCCTCCGTCTGCATCCCCTTTCCTTGACACACAAGAGTTGCTTGTCAGCGTTCGCAGGTGTGCGACTCGGAATGTTCTCGTTGACTATGCGAGGTATTTCCCTGTTAAACATTACGGTCACAAATATAATATCTAATTTAGCCAGCGGGAAACCTCTTCCGCAGTCTCTTGCACGGATCAATGGTAAATTAGTGAAAACTTAACAGATAAGTTATGTCTACTCGGATGTAATCTAATTGTAAACCTCTTCCTCTAGTTATTGTCACAAAATGTGCGCATGATGAAATTAAAATTACGAATTGAGTCTCTTAAATTCAGTATCATGCTAGAAACTGCTATGAGACGGGCAATAATTGCATACTTGATTTTGAACTTAAACTGTCAGTGGTAATTTGAAAAATGCATTGGGAAACATAAATTTTAGTCAAAATACCGTCTAAAGCTGTTATGATACAAAAAGAATCTGTGGAGTACGAGGTCGTATAGTTAGTTGTCGTTCACCAAAAGGTTCCTGCGTACAGGATAATGCATTGGAAGAATAAAAACATAGTGCAGTGAAAATGTTAGACGCATAAATCATTCACACAGTGTTTATGCGGGTTAGTATTATTGCGCCCATTTTGTTAGTGTATAATTCTGCCCATATTTTAGTGATAAATAATAATAGGCAATTGATGAAATTTGAACTTCTATCGCAGAGAATTTGATCTCTATTTGAAAAATATAATTTTGAAAATACAGGTTTAACGATGGAGTTAAGTAAATAGACGCCGTAGATAATGCAAACATATAGCGTCCATCAATTATGTTCGAAATAGAATCTCTGATTCCTTGGGCAGTTGACCACAACCGTTCTACAACTGAGATAGATGCTGGAAATATGCTCTTAATTATTACTTCTGCCATAATAGTTTCAACGCATGAACGCATAATAGTTTCAACGCGTTTAAAAAGTAAATTCATGAAATATTAGGCAAATTTTTCATTGTCTTACCCTCCTTAGTTGCACGTAAAACTAATTCTCATTCATAAATATCCGCATTTCAATCATTTAATAATAGCTGTCACCATTACCTCCCACATCCGGTCCACGTTCCCAACTGAATATGTTATATATATACCAATCTAATTCAGATTCAATCAAGATATGTATTTTCTTAATACGGTTAGAAATTGTTTTTCATTAGATTAGATTAGTCTCTCATTTAAAAATATTTATGGTACTAAATTGAAATTAGGCCTTAATTTGTGAAAACCAACAGGCATTTTAACCTTTATGCGCCGAACATTTGGACCTATTGATAAGTGCTGATTCTTTAAATCAGAGAGGGTTTGGTCGTTTAGTGTCTACGATAGAAGGAAGTTCTCAGCCAGCCGTCACCCTTACCTCCCACATCAGATCCACGTTCCCAACTGAAGCATGAGCCTAACCTTTGACTCAAATTGTTTTCGAAAGAATCGTAATATTCCGCAGAATTAGTAGCTATTCATTTGTGATCGTTAATCAAAAAAACGTTGTTGAATTAATTTTCAGGCTATGGGAATCTTCGTATCATGTGGAAAATTGCGTTCATTTTAATGTATTGGCATTGACGAGGAAGTAGGAACTACAGTATTTAGGTCCGTAGAGTTTTCTTGCATGTTAATTTCTCGGTAGTCAACCCGCAGGAAATTTACTGAAATTTCAATAAAATTTCAATTTATAAATTCATGTTCGAGTAGATTTTTCAATTCCATTTATGCTTCGTCTTAGAGGAGAATGATTTGTATTACTCTTTTCAACCATAGTAGTATCCAGTCAGTAATGACTGCTTAATGACTGTTGTGGAAATGCATATTTATCTGTAAGTAATGCCATTACAACCAATAGAGAGGAAATATATCCTTCTGCCTTTTCCTGGAGGATGTTTTTGCCTTTTCAGACACATTATTTTCATTGGGAAAAACCTTAAAAATGATACAATATGCCATTGGAGAATGTGTGGGTTTATATTTTAAAAATTCTGGCTTCTTTTGATTTAATCATAATTCGCATTATTTTCACCTTCAAAAATCATAAATGTTTATCTTTCCAATACATCTAACTTAGCTAGACTTTGGCTAGATAACTTGGCTCGAACTTTATTTATTAAATCATTAGAGGATTACAGATTTCACTTGACAGCTTTTTAAATGTAGCTACAATTCTCTTGAATTAATTGTGAAAACGATTGTACTAATGTGAAAATTATATTTAAAAAGCTATTGAGAGGCTTGGGGCAACTTAGCAGACAATATTGAATATTTGATAAATCTAGTTCTTTATTTAAAACGAACTTAAGACTGCAATAAAGGTATTTGAAGATAAATTCTCGGTATTCGCATCAGATTCAATCAAGATATGTATTTTCTTAATACGGTTAGAAATCTAATAATTATTATATATATATATATATAAAATATAATAATTATTATAATATTACGCGTTTATTGTTCGGGGAAATAAATTTCCATGCATTATTTTACATGCGAACTTTATAAACTTTGTCGCAATCGAATCATTAACGAATAAACAACTTTCACACACCATCAACACAGACATATTTATGATACCGATTTATAGTTATAACAATTCACATAATGTTCATTTTAATTTGATAGCCGGAATTCAAATCATAACACTGACGCCAAAACCAGAACAAAGGTTAACCAAGACTAATGAAGTTCCGAAACACTAACAGAATATCAGATTGTGAACAAAATGCAAAAACATTCAAATATTACCAGAATACTTACGGAATATCAGATTATTTGGAAAGAAAGAAAAGAAATGGAACAATAGCGGGAAATTTAAATATCAAAATAGCCAAAATATTTTATATTTTTCACTCTCAGACCTGTAATTTGTAAGGTGCTTTGTCAGTGAGCAGTATAAAGGTGTACGAATACATTACGATCCGCGCACCGATTCTGGCGTGGTTTGTTCCTCATCTCCTTTTTAGTCATTCCCGTGAGAAGGTGTATATAGGAGAGCCAATACTTCGCTATGGGGTGCGGGACGACGAAACGAGGGTCGAGCAGAAGGGGAAGGAACAACAGAGGTATGAATGGGGGGAAGGGTGGTAGGGAAAACAATGCGCGCTGAGAAGAGGAGGGCGGGCACGCGTCCTTGCTCCAGTTCTTCCTCCAGACCACTCACGTCGAGCCCCGTGAACTCTCCTGTCCTCCCCATCCACTGTCCCTGCCCCTCATTCCGCCTCCGCGACGCTCGCCACTGCCCAGCCCTCCTCCTCGATTTTTTCGAAGGCAGAATAACTTCTTCGAATGCATCTTCTGTTCGAAGTACTCATGTGGGTACGTGGTGTTTGCATACGGCATTGGTCATTGGAAATGTACCGGATAAATAGCTGTCGAAATGTGGCCAATATCAATTTTCTAGTTCGCAGGAAGATGGCTGGCAGGCGGAGGTAAATTGAATCGTCGAAATTTTTTTAAAGACTTGCTAATTGTTTTTTACCATGGGCCTATGCAAAAGGCGAGCCGTTACGGTTCTGGAAAATATATTTTCTGAGTTCTCCGTAATAGTATGTTGGCCAAATATGCTGAAATCACAACTAAAAAAGAAGGCAACTAGCATTATATCACTGATAATGAATATCTGTAAGCCTTTGAAATAGAAACCCCTACGTTTAATGTAGAACAAGTAAGCAAACATATTTATATGTTTATCTAAATCGTTGGATTCATTTTCTTTCTTAATCCAGAAATATTGAATTACGGATTGCATATTTTTCATTGTTTTTCGCAACATTCTAATGCACGGCAATTCGAAACTCATTACCCATCGTATTAGTTGCATGGGTAAATTTAAAGGAAAGTTAATTTGTGAATAGCTTTTATAAATAAATATCACACTGCATATATGATATCATCTTACCGCGTCAACCAAAATGCGCCCTCTCTGGATAACATCTTTATTAAGTCCGTTTGGATTTCAGGGCGGAAATATTTCCAGAGAGATGATAATCAAATGACTAGTTTTTCCTCTTTCTTTGTCGGTGGAAAAGAGTAACTCTTCACCCCGGTGACGTTTCTCTTTTGCTCTCTCGCCATATTTAAAATTTTTGAAAACGTCGTCCGCACTTGAAAACGCGCAGTGTCCTACCTCCTACATCTGTCCCGGCTAATCAATTTTCCTCTCTCCTTTAAAAATTAAAGTAAAGAAAAATAAATTCTCTCTCCCTCCCCGCGCTTCCACCACGGTTGTCGTCATGAGTAAGAGCGCGGGCGTACACGCGCTTTCGCAGACGATGGAGAGAGGGATCGTGTGTGTGTGGGGGGGGGAGAGTGGATGGGAGGCCTTCAACACGAAACCCTGTCACCGACAGGCATTCATGCCCCCGGGGGCAAAGGGCTTTTGAGGAGAACTGAGGAAAACGAGGAATCAATTAATCCTCTCCTTTTACGGAGCCCAAACCCCTCCCCCCCCACACTCCGTCATAT
>LYUA01000007.1:2067213-2077370 GCA_002093875.1 Calopteryx splendens
AAACCTAGGTCGTATTAAATATATTAATGTGGAATTACAAAGTGTTTTGCTTTATTTAATCATGAAGCAGTTCCACCAAGTCACTCCGGAAACTATTTCCTATACGCAAACGTGACTACAAAGCCCTACTATCTGATGTTCTTTTCGCAACTACTTCTTTAGAACTTAATGGGTGAGTCTCATTGGACCTTCAACTTCCTCCCGGCTTTGTATGACGCCCACACATTTATAAATAATATCATGAAATAACGATGGGAGATATACAGTCATCCGAAATGAAAGGGAATATGAGCATTTTTCCTAATCCCAATGATGAGTGATTCGTTCTCTTTTCCTCCATTTCCTCAGTACCCAACTTCGACCCTTCATTTTCAATGTTAGTTGATACTTTCTACGTTCTCAAGTAAAATGCCATTTTGAATAAATTTGATCATTAATTTACCGCTTTTATTTTGCCACTGTCGCGCAAAAGGTCATGCTTCAGTATTCACGTTGGGAGATTAAAAGAAATTAGGGACTGACAGTCCTTTGAAGTATTTTACAAAGGAAGAATGTTACAAACGACGAAGAAGTCATAATCGATGACGTGTTTGAAAGTTGAGCAGAGACTGGAATTGAAAAGGGTAAATGAAACGCTTGCATGAAGCTTAAAATAAATCTAAAAAGCAAGAGCGGGAAAAGACGTCGAGGAGGATGCGAGTAGGAGATTAATGAGGACATGAGAAATGGAGAAAATTTAGTCACCGTTGAAATCCGAGATTTATGTGAAATGAAGGAGATTTCGATGCACCCTCCCGAAAATCCAAGAGAGAGGTAGGTTTTTGGAAAGAGCGCGTGAAGATATAATTTTAGGAATAGGTGTCAAAACAAAAAGAATTAAGGGACAGCTTCCCTTGAAAAATATGTGAGCGTGACAACTTAAGGGTTCCCTCCCCTGATACAATCCCTTAAAATCCTCTCCGTTTCCTCTTCCGTTTCAATTAGCGCTTGCTCACCCTGGCATGTTCCGTTGGGGGGCTGGCAAGGTGTATCCGCTGACGTGGGATGTTGGGTTTCCGAAGTGAGCCGCAAAAAAACAAGCAAGAGACACACGCACGATGCATGAGGATATTAAGGGAAAATAAATTCACAAAATGTAACGTCGACCTGAGTGGGTCAATGCCCCACTACCTGGGGTCTACTACGCTAGAGAGCTAGGTCCGTGAAACGCGGCGGCGATTAAAAAAATGTAATTTATCCTTCGGGTCGCATTTACATGGGTCTGCTCCGTCGAAACATTGACCCCTCTTAGTTGCGGAGTTAGTCGAGGAAGGCGCATTATATTGAGCAGGTAGCGCACCACGATGTCGCTCCCACCTGTCCCATCGAATCCTCATCTCCATGGTAACTTCAGCATAGCGCAAGGAGTCACGGTAATCTGGGCGAGCGAACGGGTTTTGGGTCCTTTCGCCTCGCGACGAAACTAACCGAATTATTAATGTTTCCTGAAAGCTCCCTCAGGCGTTGCTGCTGCAGTCTCGTTCGGTTACCGTTTTCCTGAGTCACGGAGGGGCTTGGAATTCTTTGGGTCGCCTTTCGCCTGGTCCGTCATTCCTCATTTTTCTTTCCGTCACTCCAGTGCGGACATGTTTTCTCTCGTGACATCAAAAGTATTCATACATCTTGCTCGTGTGATTTGTTTCCGAATAATCGTTTTGGAAAGGCTTCGGTTCGTCATTTTTATTCTAGCGTTGATTGAGCCGATACATTTTGTTCCGTGAGTAAATGTTTGGCTAAAATTAATTTTTCTACGTACTTATATCCAATGTTCAACGGGTTCCATCAAACAGCGTGTTCGCAATGATTTTTTTTCCTGTTGCAGCGAAATTGATACCATCAGCCATGGAATAATCAATAGTCTCACTTGATATGAAAATTCATTGAAGTATCACTGGGTTGAGGCAATGCTTTTATAAAACTTTCATGCATGAGATGTACTGAAGATGAGTATAAATTGAATTAATCTATGCTATGCCGTTTCAGTTTCTTTGGGAATGATAATTTCAAGATAGCGTCCAACGAATTCCTCACATCTATAAAGAAAAGATCTATAAAGAAAGACTCAAATCGTAGACAATATGACTGACTTATCCTTTTCTTTCTGATACCCACTGAACTAGCCCATAGGCTGGTTTTAAGGGATACGGAAATACCTTATTTATCCTTGAAAATTAGGAAGACACCATTGAAATGCGTACATTTTCCACCTCCAACGCGGTCGAGTTTCGAGGACGCCATATAAAATATGGAGGGATAGAAGGTTTCATGTGTCCAGATTGGAAATGGTGGCGGGCTCACTTAACCCTCACTCCATCCTCCTCCCCGTTTCCCTAACTTAATTTCTTCTCCATTATCTCGTAGTTCTTCTTATCTCGAGAAACATTTAGGAAGCCGTCACCTACTTCTCACCCCGTCTCGCGTTCCGTCATTCATACATTTTATTTATTTCTTTTCGAATTTGACGACGACCCAGAAAGCTGGGTGCCTCTTTCCATCTCCATAACCACCCAACCGACCTCCCCCCACCCACATAACCGCTCCGAATTCCTTCCCACCTCCTCATTCACCATCCATTCCTTCATCTTTTATCGAATGCCGTGCGACACATCGATATCTATCTATGGTATTTCTAATAAACGATATCGGACATGTATCGACATCAGCATGTCGTCATCCTTAAATCAATGTCGGTACCTTGAGTAGCCGCATAAATTACAGCTTTCGCCTTCCGCTGACACAAGACGTCTCCGGATTCCTCCGATACCCGACCTCTTCGTCATGCATCGAGATCCGCTAACATCCGACATGAGGTATGACATTCCCCAACATTACGCCGACGCATTAATCCCCTTCCGATATCTGACGTCTCCGCCATTTTCCGCCATCTTTGAAGAACGATCCGCCAATATTCGGAATTTTCTACATCCGCTGTTGGTCGAAATCTTCGACATCCGCTGAAACTTGACATGATGCACGTCCTCCGATGCATTTATTCACTAACATCCATCGATGCGTACCATCTTCGGTATTCTCTGACATCCGATGCAGTCGTCATCCTCTGATCTTAGTCGTCCACTGATATTCCGACATTACCGATTATCCACATGTTTTGACATTTTGGCTCCCGATGGCCATTGGTGGATTTTGGCTATCGATGTATCGAGAAACTGAATATATAATTGATATTGAGGTTTGATATAAAATTTTTAATATCGCAATGAGCGGCTTCACTATTGCCTTCTCGATATCCAACACCGTCCCCTTCCAACTCCACCTGCGAAAAAATCCATCCATATATCAATCCGAAAGCTTGGGATTTTTGTGACAATTATTTTAATTCTCATTTACTTTTAGTTAAAATAATTCTTTTACTAAAATTTCCCAAAATATTCACAATGATATCGCTAAGTTTTCAATCAATAAGTGTTTAGATGGATTTAAATCAACGTAATGACCCTTGTTATGAGTATACATATGAGCCTTCTTTTATGTCACCTCACCAGATGGTAATTTATGACATGCTTCAATATTTCATCTTTTTTGATGATTTTTTAGTAAAAGTAAGGCTGGTCTTGGAAGAAAATTTATTACTACATGAAATTTTGAATAGGTAGCCTAATTCTTATATTTTTTTGATGCTTCGAAACATTCAATTGAGTACGACCCTTACGTTCTGGAGCCCAAAAGTATATCCAGTGCAATAATTTCTTCCGTCTGATCATGAAAACATCGTAAATATAATTCTCAGGATTTCCCTCAACCTCAGGGTCCGCGGTTAAATTGAATTCACGGGAGCCGTGTGCCGGCGAGCGTCGTATTTCATCTTTTTAGCGAATCTCTACGCTTTCCCTGGAAAGGAACGAAGTTTTCAACACATGGTGTCGATTGGACGACATCATTCATTGTTTTTTGCACAAAATATAGGTATTAATTTATTTTAATGGCATAAGCAGCGGGCTCCTTCAAACCTTTTTTTGCCGTTTCTGATAGTTAAAAAACGAAAATTACCATATTTTTCCGCTCTTCAATCTGACGCCTAGTTTCCCGCTTAGGTATAGGCGGCTAAACTTCGATGTGTATAACCATTCATTTGAAGGGGCGGGTCTGTTCCAAACGCTTTGGGCTTATAACCCGGAACGTTTACAAAGACCGAAATTATCACTGATTCCGTTCCAAGTTCCCATTCCCAAAAATCCCAAAAGTCCTTTCCAGCCACTTTTTGACTCGTTGATTTTTCTGATGTCGGGGACCAGAACGGGGAAGTGAAGTCAGGCGCAATGTCCCAACTCTTTCAGTGGTACTTCGGCATAGCATGGACCATAGTTGTAGCGTCATAAGTCGGTTCCATCCAATCGCTTGGGTCGTTACAGACTATCTTGCTGTGGCGCCGGCAGAGCCGAATCCAATGACGTGCTACTATAACGGAGTGGGCGGCGACTTTTGGTTGTTTTAATTTTCGCTACACGTTTTACGGATGCACGCAGAAGAAATTCTTTTACTAATATAATATTTTGGCTCTTCCTTCTGCCGAATTTAATAGTAAAATTGATATTTTGCGTCCGAGTGAATGATGAGCCCGTTTTTCGCGATCATCATCGTCGGCAGCAGAAAAATTCGGCTTTTCTCATTGATATCGTGGCTCGCTACTGGCGGAGGGAGAACGATGAGACTCGCGGTGATATGACTCGGGAATTAGGTATATGGCTAGGGTGCTACAAGTCTGGAACACGTGGAATACATGGAAGAGCCTGGGAGATTCATAAAATGATAGCTCGACCAACCCCCACGAGAGTGCTCTTAAGGGTTTTTTCTGCTTTCTCGTCGCCTGTGGATGGAATTCGAGTGTGGTTGGGTCGGGGATTGGGAGCGTTTGAAGAGGCGTGGCTGATGGCTGTTCCATACTCCCCCTCCCTTTCTTTCAGCCACTTTAAACGGCCGTAAACGATTCTTCTCCTCCCACACTTCCTTCTCCGAGTCGAATCCGAGTCCTTTCTCCGAGACCGCGTCGTCACTGCCCAGTTTTTTCGCCATCGCTTTCGATGAGTTATCTCTCCTCCAGACCCAAGAAAATATTTTCGAAGGACAGGAGGTTGTGCAAGTGCTTATGTACGTTTCCCAATCCTGGTTTTGGAATAATCGCCACAAGTCGTGATTTTAAAACCTCGGTGGTCCATCCATTGCGTCTAAAAGACTTTATTTTTTGCTTGTGCCGCGGAGTGCATGATTGAGGCGAAATCGCTTTCTCCCTAAAACTAGAGATTTCATCACGGTGAATTTCGGTCTGTTTATTGCTCGATTATGAGGATCGCATTTCCACGCTAATAGAATATGACAAAGGTGTCGGCATTTCGTCGTAGCGATCGATGCTGATAAACGGTATCACATTAAACCGTTAGATCGTAGCATGCCGCTTTTAATTACGGATATGATATTAAACATATTTATGGTTTGAAAATTTTGACCCCCCTTACCCTAGACACCATGTATAGAAAATATCGACAGAAGTACATAATATATTTGTGATATCAATAATGAGCAATCCAGGCACCCGCTCTATGCTCTCATCGCCTCTTATATTTTATCTTTAAGGGTAGAAATTGGAAATAGAATATCGATTATCGTAGACTATGGATCGCAAATAAAATTCTTTAGTGATCCCCATTCACTAAAAACGTTGGTTGGCCAGGAGTATTGCAAAGAACCTTACCTGAAATTATTTCATCAAGAAAACTCGAAGGGAAACCATTGGGCTAATTTATAGTATTTCTCGTTATTTCTCATACTTTTTGCCTCAAAAATGTGTATTTATTTATGAGTAGTATAATTTCTATGAAATAATGCCAGTGGTATAATTGAAAGAGTATTCTGTCAATATCGGATTTTATTTAGGAAAATTTAGAAATCCTACTACTAATTCATGAGAAGATTTTGTCGCAGTGCCATTACTGCTTTTTAAGTGTTTTCCCTATGCCAGTACCGCTTGCTCTATTTAGAGAGGGAAAAATTATTGAAAATTGTAATTTGCTATGAATAATTAGATATTTTTCACTACACAAGGTTTTCAGAACCACTGATTAACGGTAACATTCGCGTCACGTTCTAACGTCATTGCCGGCGAATGACTACACAATACGTTTACGGCGACGACCTTACCCTTAAGGTCTCTTCTATGAGGTATAATGCTCCATTCCTTTCGTAAATTGGATTTTTAATGGAGGTTTATGTTTACGAACTAAACGAAAAAGGGTACTTTTTTCCATTTGCTTAAGTTGGAGAACATGTGTACGTCTCTAGTTTCTACGACCATACACCATGCCATAAAACCAAACAAAAACAAAACGAATCTAAAACCTTATTTCGGGGAATCAAACGGTTAACATGTGTTTGTTTACAGGAGTTCCTCATTTTATGTGAATAATATCCCTGTTCCCGTGAATTTTCCTCTATGGCAAAGTGAGAAAACGCCATTCCCAGTCCTCCCTCTACCATAGTATCTGCCCTCTCTTTTACTCACCAGCCTGCTTCAATCACCAGCTTAACCTCCAGGGTGCGAATGACCTCAATCGTCGACGACTTCTCGCGCAGGAGTCATTACTTCGTGTGGAAGGCTAGCCTTTTCTGTTAGATGGGTGTGGGAGGGAGGCGCCGCTCGTCTACGGCATTGCGTCAGGTGAAAGCTCGTAAATAATTTGTGCACGGCTGGAGAAAGAGTTGCCGTGAAATGGGGAAGAGAGTTTTGGAATCGAGTGATGGTGCTTTGGTGAGAAGGTCGGTTCCATCCTCTTTTGCTCCAAAAGGAAATGGACGCTGTACGGCGACGTGGAAGCCGAGTGGATAGATCTTTGACTATAGACTGGAGATGGGCGATTCACAGCAAATAAATGGTTTCCACCCTATAAAATTGTTAATATTTTATGCTTTTAATCGATTTAACCAAATGATTAGATTCAAAAGATCGATTAAGATCGCTATCATTTGATTCAAAATTAAGATATGTTAAATCTATAATAACGAATCCATTGGGTTCTAGTGAAGTTAATTGCAAATTGCATCTGAATGTGTTAATTTCTTTACTTAATTATATATATATATATAAGTATTTATATATACTTATATATATATACTTATATATACATATATAAATGAATACAAAAAGGACAACACTTATTCCGAAATTTTCGGTGGCACACCTTTTGTTCAACGATAAAGATGATGGGAGGAAGATAGGGGTGAATAAAAATTATTGAAGGAAGTCTTGGGGTGGGAGGAATGTTTCGGAACTGGAAGCATCGCAGACAAGGAAGATGGTTTGCAGGAAGAGCGGTGATTATTTATTCTTATATTCAGGGGTGTGGTGCATTTTCCAATGCAAAAGGTAGGACAAAGTTTGCACTTCAGGAGATACACTACATTGCACTGCGCTTCCTGCAAACCCTCTTCTTCTCCTTATGGACAATTTAATATGGGGGCACAATCGTAAGATTTAGACTCGATAACCCTTAGTTCAAATGTGTTTTTCTGTACTCTTATTTTTTTCATATGATGGAATGTAAATTTAGCTTAATTTTCCTGCTTTTTATTTGTGGCTCTTTTATTTGCAACCGAATTACCCGATTTCATAGCAAACCATCCATCCGATCTTCAACCGATCCCGTTGCAACGTTTCCATCCAAACTCCGAGCCATTAAATCTCTATGAAACAGATCCATTCTTTTTTAGTAAAATTAAATTATAACTATTCCATGACGACTATGGAATTTTCCCCCCTCGAAATTTAGTTCATAAGAATTGGCTATATCTTATATGAAACATTTATTTGGCGAAGTGAAGAGAATCTAAAAATCGCAAAAGAGTATTATTGTTGAAAATCCTTTCATTGTATTAATTGCATATCTCCATAAGCAGTCAGAAAACTATAGTATGCCATGGGCAAGATAAAACTTTACCCGTATACTAATCTGCTTGGAATTATTCATCTAAAATAAATAAACCATTACAATCACTGCTCATAAGGTTTATTAAACACTTTTCAGTTGATAATATTGTTCTGGATGTTCCAAAACGAATTTCTGACTAACTCTTTTTTATGAGGCATAAAAGTTAATATAATATTTGCTAAAATTGAATGCATCCTTGGGAATACTTGCAGTTCTGTTCTCTCTTAATTGCAGTTCAATACAAAAGGAAAAAGAATAGAATATAGATCGTGGAATAAGACATTTAATTCCTTTTTCCCAATGTTTTAATCCAGGAAATAATTTCTTCTGTCGTTCAACATCCATTTTTGAGCCCTGTGCCTTGAGTATAAAATTTGAGTCAAATCGATTCAGTTACGAATTTTTAATTGATCTGCATTAGGATCGGATGGATAGGATGGAATCGATCCGAGTGAGTGATCGGATGTAAGTATCGATTAGAATCGATTAAAGATCGGTTGAAAAAGATTTATCACGAGGAAAATGAGATCGAAAGTGCCCATTTCTACTAGTACTACTGACTAAGTGGTCTAGGTTGATGCCTTATGACTATCCCATTCGAAATCCCAACTTCCAATTTCCTGGGCCTCGTGGGAAACCGCAGATGTTTAAGAGATAGGATTGCACTGGACCCCCGCCCTATTGGTTGAATTTCACAATCGAGGTGAGGTACACTTTAAATTAAAACCAAACTTACTGTTGTTTAATGGAGTCTTTGATTACATCACACATAAGTAAACACGCCTCGTTCAAGCAAAATTTGAAAGTTACATCGATTTTTGTTATTTATCTGCATGGTATCGGTGGTATAAGTAGAAGGAAAATACATTGAAAGTAATTTGATAAATTTGGATATGATGCGAAGATGTAAAAAAGCCAATATGAGGGAAGGGGAAGGCATTACAAAAGAACGGAGCACTCTCGTTTCGATGAAGGAGTCTTAATACTGTGGAGAGTAGGAAATGTGATCCGCGGTGCTGTTTTCAGGGATGATTGCTGAGGCGTCAAATTTTGATGCTCTAGCCATTTAGATGTTGAAAATGATTCCCCACTTCCTGAGTCATATATTTCCTTATAGTTCCGCGTGTGATCTACTTTCGAGGCTATCATTAAAGAAAACCTTCTCTATATCCGCTTCAGCAGCAATGCACCTTCTTTTCCTGGGGAGGTTACAAAAAACTATAATTCATGATTCAAGTCAATGAGAAATAAACATGTTAGTTCGCCTCTCCAGTTTACGCTCGTGGGCTTACTGATTTAGTTGCATTTACGTTGTAATTTTGTCGAGGCTTTCAAAGATTTGAGATGAGGTGAAAAAAACGACCCAAAAACGAATAATTGACTGGGACGGGGCAAAAAAGAGTGTTGGGATTGAATTGTACGAAAACTCTCGGATGAAAATTTTTTAGGACGAAAATATACTTATTGTGCAAAATGATTTTTTTTACTAATTGCAAAGAATTGATTGTGTTGCTCCCTAAATGTATCAAATGGAAAGAAAAAAACTAAACAATTTTAATAACAGAGTATAGTTAAACTGGCGTGGGCAGCCAGTAATATAAATACATTCCTGCCGTCCGGTTAGTGATCTATTTCCATCGCCAACAGCCAGGGGTGAACAGGCGAATAGTGAAATCAGGATAATAATTCCAGATCGAAATACTGAGGGAGAAGTAAACGAACGAAAGGGTGGGGCACCAAGAAGAATACGGAACTTACGCATAAACCTGACGGGACGAAAATCCGTAGGCGAAAAAACTCTCTGGATGGGACAAAAAATTGTCCGAATGGGAAGAATGTTCCGGAACGAAAAAAGTGTCGGAACAGGACGAGAAGAGACAAGTTTCGGGACGAGGATACGTTTGCTTCCGTCCTAAACCCCGCTTTTTAGAGTACAAACAACAGGATCCCCGAATGTGAGGTGACATATTTGCGAGAAGGATATGGGGTTAGGAAGAGAGGTGGAGATTAATTTCAGGAGAAAGCTGGAGTAGTGAGAGGACTGAGGGGTGTAAGCGGGAGGGAGGTCAGAGTGGAGGGAAGCCGGGGTCCGGGGGTTGGGAGATTAGGTGGGAGCGGTGGAATCCATGTCATCTTCATCTTGGCTTCAGGTGAGCAGTGTTCAGATGACCCCGCAGCCAA
>LYUA01000007.1:2121451-2131663 GCA_002093875.1 Calopteryx splendens
TTTTAAATTGGTTGTTTGTTTGATTATTACACTGTATATAAATAATATATATTGTATTGCATATCTATTGTTAATTAGCTGACTGCTGACTATCTAAATCTTATTTGTACATCATTATTATTGTTCTTAGGTGGCTTCGCCACAAACCATAATAAAGAATTTAATTGAATAGTTGAATTACCACGAGTGAAGCGATAGCTAGCTCAAGAATTAAAAATTAATACTATGTTATTTTAATAACTCCTCTTCTTCTAGGCTTTCTGCTGTTCAATAGTCAAGTGAACATTTAAATAATCAATGTTGAATACAAGTGGAATTCTATTTTCGTCAAATAAAATTTTACCAATTTTAATAACCATCTAGGCATATTATGCCAAAGCAGTCTTGAAGAACATAGTTTTCATTTTTGGTGAGCGGGTTACCTCAAATCAAGGATACTATACGAGCATATATGTCGCTCACTGTAGCAACTTGAAATAATCAGTTACGTTGGCAACTACCTAACATATTTTTGGGAAGTTTTAAATGGAAAGTTTGAATACCTGCGAGCAAAATTATCGGTGAATATTAAATTGTTTTAAAACTATGGGCAACCATTTATTTATCATGCATTCATAATTATTTCTTTGGAAATTTATATGCCAGCCCAATACTTGTATTGTGAAATTTTGTATTAATCCTGTTCTTTTTCTATTTTTCAGGTAAGTACCAGACTATTTTTTTGTCCTCTTCTGATGGAGATTTGGTAAGCCTGTATGAAGTAATGACCAATGACCTCGATTGCTCTGTGTGTTTCTTGAAATTTGAAAAATCTTGTAAGGTCGTCGGTATTCATTAATTCATCTCGGAAATGGCATTAAGGGCGAATTCTTTGATACCTATCCGTTATAAAATGCTTCATGACAATCGTATTTCCTTATATGTATATATTGTATAGAACCCAAATGCATAGGTATACTAAGTGTGCGCACATTCTAGCATCTCTGCCCTCTCTTATCTAATGATCACTCTTATCCCAGTGTTTCCTTAAGATATTTGACGGAGACCAAGTTTTACTGTCACTAGCTCGTCGTTTGTTTATTTTCGCAAGCACATTTTTAGGCACATAGCGACGCCGTACAAGCAGAGAAACGTTTTTCACAGCTTTAGTACTTTAAATGAGACTTTAGCTCTTATTTTAAATCATAAAATCCTACCTTATTTACCGTATCCCCACTACTGGAAAAATTCGATGCAAATGGAAGCTCTTAAGTGCCCTATTATTAGTTGATCTAGTGGATGAAGGCGAATAAAAACGCACGAATATGTAGATAAAGGTACATTCGAATCTAGCAATTGAGAGAAGACCTCGAAATATGTCGGAAAAAAGCCATTGTTCTCCGGTAATTGTGACATTCTCCCTCTGCGTACCCCTCCCATCTCCCTCGGATCTCCTCTCTCTCTCTCCCTCCTCCGCAACTGCACCTCTCCTCTACCCCACACCCAACGCGCGTTATGACTGCTGCGCAGTTTTCATCGGTGTCTGCGGAAAGATCTCTCGACTCCGTATTTATTTCTCAGTCCCTCTCTCTCCCCTTAACCCCCTACTCCGCTCTCAGCCTAACTAAAGGTGATAGCTCCAAGCTGAAGACTGCGGCGAAGAAAAAATTAACGAAGAAAACTCTTAATGACAAAGGAAGAAGAGAGACATCACCTTCGTTCCCTACGAGAGAGTTTATCACGTGCACATGCAGTTAGTTCCTTTGTTTCTGTGTGTATGTGTGCATTTGTATATGCAGTTAAGGTATTTTATTGGAATGGAGGACAAGATATGCACAATGGACGACACACAGGGTTAGTGGGGAAGGTTGAAGATTCCGAAAGGGTAAAAAAGAAATGCGCAGACCGGTAATCGAACTACGCACCATCGGCTTTAAATCGACAAAATTCCGCCTTCCTCAACGACCGTGTTTCGTCCTTTATGTGCACCCTGTGAATATTTTATTAC
Organism: Calopteryx splendens; assembly: GCA_002093875.1. NCBI lineage: Eukaryota > Metazoa > Arthropoda > Insecta > Odonata > Calopterygidae > Calopteryx > Calopteryx splendens. The sequence goes on from LYUA01000007.1 coordinate 2,123,439, forward strand.
AATAAAATTCCTTGAGAGAATGTTCTCTCTCCCTTCCCCTTTACGTTCTGGGCTCACACCACCCCTTCCTTCTTCTTTGCCTAATCCTCAAGCGGTACCAGCTTGTTGTCGATTCAGAAGAGATATTATTTTCGAGTGGATATTCATACAGATAGCTGTGACCTGCGGATCAATCCAGAGTGAGATAGATGAGAATTCAGAAGTTAATGATCGTGCTACCTGTTTTTCAAGGACATAAAGAGCACGATTATATCTCATAATTTTTTTCCGATGGAAGCGTATAGAGAGGAATGTGGTCTCTTGCTTGGCGTATCTATATTTATTTAATGATTTTGTATGGTTAATTGCGCAAGTGATAATGTGTCATGTTAATTTACATATTTACATATTGTATATTTATCTCTAATAGAAAGTCATAAAATTGGCAGGTAACAGGAGAGCGTGGAGAGTTTATAAAACTCAATTCTAGGATTGATAGCCAGGATGGCATTTTCATTTAATGGGCCGAAATATTTTTTACATTTTTATTTTTCCTCCATATTCTGGCATATTTGTCTCTTCTTGCTGCATCTGTAAGTGCACACAAGGCTGTGATAAAATATAATTTATGTTACTCGTCGAATACGAGCATGGGCTGCGAAATTTTACAACAAAAAGGGACCTTCACTGAAAACGATTAACACAGAATTTTATGGAATGAAGACACAGAAATGAATTCCTAACTTTATCGGTCTTCGCGGGAGGGCATTTCACGTTTAATCCAATAATTGTGAGAATATTTATTTATCTACATGAAATGTAATTACCTGAGGCACACGTTTCCTGGCGGCCTTTGATGCATTGCAGGATTTATTATTTCGTTCGTGGAATTTAGTTCATTTTCATCGGAAGGACATATCTACCCATGTGATTACTACATTGATCAATGAATTTGCTTCCAGTTGTCAGTCTAGCATCTGAAAGGCCTAAATCAGTACCTACTCGCACACGAAAGGTCCGAAACCTCTGTGTTTTCGCCAGTGGGCCAGTTGGTTGCATAAAACAACCACTTTTAATTAAAACATTTGTACGGGTTGGTCTTGTATGAGGGTGACAATATCTATCCTAATATCAGGCCTATAAGTAATAAACCACGTTTCTGATATAAGATCCATCCATAGACATATTCCGAGTTGGAAAAGGAGCCCAGTCGTCGGTGAAAAGAAACTCTAATTATAACTTGATAAAAGAGGATTCAGTGGCAATGAGACAATTAACATAATTACGAATTTGCTAGTACGAGTGACAAAAAGGTGTGGGTGTATCATGCATCCTTGTGTACCTATGTATATGATAGCACTAACCCGCCAATGTAGTGTTGACAGTTTATCGGTATCTGTAAGTGCACACAAGGCTGTGATAAATATTGAATCGGTTACATGCCTTCCGACTCCGGATTAAATTCATATTAATAAGATTTGTAAAAGTAAATTTGATATGGCTTCAGAGAACATGCAATCAAAAGAATTACTTCTCGCTCTAATATTCTTTGCCAGTTATTGTACTAACTAACATTCCTGATTTCAGCATCGGTGCTGCATTCTAAGTGAACTTGAAAGGGCCTGTGCCTTAGATAGGATCGCGTGCTTGCGATTAATAATTAATGGACTCGTAGTTGGAGTCGCTTTTATTAAATTACCAGACTCTAAACCGGAAACGAAAAACTCTTTTCCAAATTCACTACCTCTTCTTTTGACTCATTATTACGTTTGTGAGACTTCATAAGAACCTACAATCGTCAGTCAAGTTTACTTCACTCGTTTAATTTCTCATTTAGTGCATGGACGTTGTATTTTATGGATTTTTGTAAGTTAATGAGTCAAGCCGATTTTCCACCTAAAATGCAAATTCCTTGATCTTGTAATTTTTCTTCTGGCTCAAGAATTTTTTATTAATTGAATTGCAATATCAAGGTCATATTTATTTTGCTTCACTGTTTCAAGATGGTCTCATATTTTCAAAGCGATTATTTCGATCAGAAGTATCCAACTTTGCAGATTGCGTACCCATCACGACCTTTATATTACCTGGTCAAATCCTTTCAATTGATTTTGTCCTAAACGACGGCCAAATATCAATTCATGTATATCTACTGCGAGAGTATCGAATGAATATTGTAGTGATGCCGTCTATCATAACCGCCCTTACATCCCTTTTATTCTTTATTGATCTTTATTGATCCCTTTGATTCTTTATTGAGTATTTCTCAATTTTACCGTCTGAACGTTTCTTGAAAAGTCTGTTCTAATATTCCCGTGACGGAATACGAGAAAAATCCTCGATGCCCTAGAAGTATGACCCTCCCTGCCTCTGCCACTGATCGCGCTAATGAAGGCGCATTTGAAAAGTTTGTTCTTTTCTATTTAATTTTTTGTCTCTCATTTTTATTTGACATACTTCTCTGGTGTTCTCATTTTGTTTCCAGATTTATTTTTCTCGTAATCTTAAAATGCTAAGCTTTTCTCTTTGCCGCGCGAGGCATCAGCCTTAATTGGGATGAAAGTTGAAAAGGAGTCTCGGAAAACGTTGCTTGGCATGTGCAAGTAGAAGCGAGTCGTAGGAAGATCGTACGTACGAATGTTTTGTGACGTACGGGATATTTTTCTTCAATCAAGGTCCTTTTTTTTCTTTTCCCTCCAATAAATCTCCGCGCGTTTCACCTCGTTTTGAAAAAAACATATAACTTCCCCGAGTGGATTAATATTTTTGGTCCAATTTTGCAGTGAAAGTTGATAACCATCCGTCAAGTTTTGTGACGCATAGCCATCGTCGGCTTTTATTGCCTCAGGTAAATTGCACGTATGAATGTATAACTCCCTCACTTACCGCAAATTACTTAAGTGTGCTCTTCAAAGTGTTATTGTTTTGTTTAGCGGTAAATACTTTACTATCAGTAGGTATCTGAAATTTCAAGAAGTATCTGTTCAGCAATCGATATCCATTATTATTAATTATTTAATTATTCTGTCTGCCATCAAGTCAGTTGTGTTTTAATATTTAAAATAGTTACGGAGAGTAAATCATTCCAATTAATTCCTTAAGCTGTCTTCACAATATGGATTAAAAAGTATTAAATATTGATGAAAGATAAATCGCATTTCAAAAATCTGCTTGACTCTTATAAATTATATTTTTACTGACCTCAGTCTAACTCAATTTTTATCTGCACGTTCAACTATGGTTAAAGCAATCGCAGTTGATGGATTAAAAATACTAAGCGAAGTACAATACTTTCTGGAGTAGCTACATGAATAAGCTATTCAGCTATCCTTTGAGTCACACTGAGAAGTTTTCATGATATTTTAAAATTCTCTGTTCTCCCAATTTAAACTTTTCCAAAGAATTACGTACAAATTCTTTTTCACATTTATTTCGTTAATCCATTTTCCATTTTGATTTTGCGTCATCGGTTCATTTTCCTACTCCTTTGGAAGTAGTATATATAGCTTTATCCTGAAATAAAATTTCATTCGCGTTATGTTTCCAGAGATATTTTCAACACATAAAGGCTTTCCTTTTTGCTACAACTTCTTATAATTAATTAATTAACCTTAATTATTCCTAAAATACACTTGATGACTCCAAAAGAGGGCGTAAATTACATCACGGAAGGCTTCAAAGAATTAAAAAAACTAGATAAAAAATCTCGAAATTCTAATTTTGTGATACTAAATCCCGACGCCCACTGCATTTTGTAGGGTTAAACTATTTTCTTTCACTTAACTTCTTATTCGGTAAGTTTAATTATTATGATGCATTACTCGTGCTTCAATGCTTCCTTAAGTATGTAATGAGTTTAAAAAAGCACAAATTTGGCAATCTAATTTTTTCATGCCTAATATTAATTAATAATATCAGTTAGTTGTTTCTCTACCTTGGGGTGACGCCTGATTTTTTTATAGGAGGTTTATTTTATATCTCGTATTTTTTTTAAATCTCGCACTTAAGGGTAGTGCAAGAAGGGGAGAGTTTAGCCAATTGGAAAGCTGAGTGGGGAGATGAGTTTAACCAATCCTAAATTATGGCTGAAATATATATTTTCCAAATCGGATGGAAGAGTAAATTCTTCAGTCTCTCAATCAGAAATGAATGAATTTATGACGACTATTTTCGTTACACAGTAGCATTTTCGGCATAATCTTAGCGAAACCAGTCGTAAAATATTCATTTATTCCTCTGTGAGAAGCTGAAGTAGTTATTTTCCCTCCTGAAATGGAATTCCATAAAGTTTTGGCCTCTACCGTCAGCCATTGATAACGAAGAAGGGAAGCGTCAATCAAAAATGCATGAAAACCCCCTTCTTATACTTGGCCTGCGACCGTATGTAATGGAAAAGTGGAGGAGGGAGCGTTCTCTTCCTTTGCGTTCAATTTTCTGAGCTTTCTGCCAATTTCGGGCCTCCTCCATCATCCCCTCTTAAAAGAGATTCTTGTTATTCCTCTTCAATTACCGAAGCCTTCCCTCTCCCTCCTCGCCCAGTTCGATCCCTCCCTCCCATATCCCCCTCCAACCCCCACGGCCCCTCCACCATCTCTACACGGAGTCTTCTTTTTCAGTCTATCCTACGTTCGTGCGTCAGTTCCACAGTTATTGCATCGAAAACGTCACTCGCGATGCGCGCAGAAAGCACGGCCGGGACCTGAAAAATGTATCTACTTCTTCGGAGGGTACTGTGAATTCGATTGATTGCTACTACGTCTGTCCATTGGCATCATATAAACCATCAAGTCTCTCTTTTACGGTCGAACATTAAAGTTTGTCCATACGCATATTGCATTACACGTTTCGTTGGGCTTAGTTTTAGTTTACGTCATCCCCCCCTGGGATCACTCATTTTCACAAACCGCCTAATGTCAAAAAAAATGTTCCATTAACTTGCAACGGTTTTTAAATTTCGTAAAGATGTTATGAGCAGTCAATCCTCTTGAAGTCATATGAAGTACCAAACTTATGTTATTGGCTCCTATTAAGTTTACCGAGGAACATTCACTTATTTTCCTGTGTCCCCTGCTCTGCTTCCTGTGTGCATTTTCTTTTGCCCCTTCTTCTTCCATTCAACTCTCTGCCGGAGACCTCACTCCCTTCCCGAAGTAGGTAATGCGTGTGCAAACCCTGGCGAATTTATGGAGATTAGATCATCGTCATGCTAACTGAAACCATGGTTACCTACCATCGGTAAGAGTGAGCGAATTATCCTCACCCTCTAATTTTCTGCCCCACATGCATGAGCCTACAACTTCAAGTTTTGAATATTTTGGCTTATTTTACGATCTTCAGTAATACAATGCACTCGAATGTTGAATACCAAGTGGATTTTTCATGATAATAGAATATGAACGTACAGTAGCTTGGAAGGTTCTACAATAAATCTTCAATCACGATTCTAAAATTAAACTTCATTCCCTTAAACAAGCTGCTACAAGCCTTGATAAATTGAAAACCCTATAAAAAAAATTCAGGGGAATTTAACACCCGTCCTCGAAAACTTGGAGATGTCAGAGGATTGTTTTGAACTTCCTTGAAATTCTATAAAAGAAATAGACATTTGGTGCGATGATTCCATATGAAGTTGAATGAATTCTTAGCCATGATGCAGTAAATAGGCATGGATATTACTTAACAATGAAAAAAAAAGAATTTAGTAGTATGCGTTTTTAATAGACGCACCAATTACAGATTTGAATTCTAAATTTTACTAAGTGGTTCTTACTCTAATTTCCTATTGGAAAAGTGTTCATTTTTCTCTTCGAGAAATCTGTTAACTTGTGATGATTTGAAAACACGATACCTTAGCCACTCCGTTTACTCTGACATATATACCATTATTCCTAAAAAGTAATTTAGAAAATGAAATTAAGCCACAATGAGCGTGATATAACTGCGCGTCTTAAAGCAATTTTCGTCCCTCTGAAACCTGAAAAATATACCTTTCGCATGTGAGAGTATCGCCCCGTTTCGACCGTCCTAAATAAGAATAATTATTGAAACATCAGCACTGGTTAGTCTAAGATTCAAACCTCGCTACCTGAGTGCGTGCGTCCGTCCCGCGAGTACCTTTTCACACGCAAAGAGAAAGGTGGCTTTGATTCGAGTATATGTTTACGAAAAGTTCAGAAGCAATGGTTAAAAGGAAGTGTATTCTTTCCCCGAGTGTTATATTTTCCCTCGGCTCGAAATCGGCGTAGTCAGTAAATACTCCCGAGTTCCCCGCAGCTTCAAAACTCTGACTTGCTCGCCGCACCACTGCGGTGATTAATCATTTGAACACACTCCGCTGATCTCTGGAGCACCACGTTCGAAAGGGTCTCCGTAAAAGCTTTGCGTGCATTTCTTTTGATTAATTCTTTTTTCCCCCTATAACTGTTTATTTGAATGTTCGTCGGACAATCGCCGAGTCATTTACACTCCACTGAAGTCGGTGGCGTGGCTATTTCCGTGACAAAAATAAAATTAGTTTTATACTGATTTCTCTTCGGGGATTTGTTTGTTTTTGTCGAGAGTGGACGCAATTGAGTTTTCATCATCGGAATCGTATCAAAAGATCTCCTTGAGGAGATATTTTGATTCGTTTTTTTGTGATTTGTGAGTGATCTCGATTGCGGTAGTTACTTGATTCTTTATCAAGTCACATAGAATAAAAATATTATTAATTGAATTTTTGTCATTTGAATACCATTACATTTATTTTTCTGGATTGTTGCTGGGACGCACTGCTCTATTTTGGTGGTTTTTATCCTTCCTTATTCTTTTGGGATAGCTTTGTTTTATCGTTTCCACGTGAAACATCCCACGAGATCAGAGATCGCGAAAATCATGGTTAGATTTAAGAGTCGTTATGACTATTTGAGACTCGTAAGGCTATAGGTATACAATTACTTATTGCGACCAAGGGATGTTTTCTGCATTAAATACACGCATCCATGCATTAACATTTTTATTTCACTATCTCTACATCGAAGCAATAAATTAAATAATTCTTCGTTTCTACTACGAGTGCAGGATCAGTTACGATGTAGGTTTCAGCGAAAATCCACGGCTTATCTTCCCGTTATTTTTCATTTAATATCTGCAACTTGATACATTTTATCCGGAACTGAAATCTGAAATGGAGATCATTATCAAAATCGAGCTGTTATAAAGTTTACTCTTGAATTATGCTTGATTTAAGCCATCGCCGGGTAAATAACATACGCACTATGCACTTATATGCAAACCTGGAAAAATAAGGCTCCGATATTCATTTTCACGCACAAATAAAAAAAACCATCATCGACCCAACGACTCGTTAGACGTTTAAATATAGGTATCTGGATAAATCTCACTTGACTTTCGCGTATTATTTTAAAGGAGGCAGAGGACACTTTATACAGATATGCAGAGGATACTTTATACATATCGCAGAATGCAAGCGATGGTCGGCAGCAGCGAAAAGAACGTGGAGGAAAATAAATAGCGCAGCCGGATATAAATGAAGTGAACGGATAGAGTAGCTAACGAAGCACTTTTACTGAGAGTGGATGGAGAAAGAAGCTTGAGATATATTTCGAACGACAGAAATATTTGAGGCACCATAGATTGGTAAAGACAATCGGACAGAAAGACAAAATCACGAAGGCATCGAATGTATCCAGTTCACAAAATGAGCAGTGGATGACGTGGGACCTGAGAAGTATGGAGACAAAGCCTTAATAGAATTATTGATCGAATATTTTGACACTGATACATTTGTGAATTAGTGTATTTTAGGCATTGGAACTAAAGGGATCACAAAAAAATAACCCTGACAGATATTTCGACGCACATTATAGGTGCTGAAACGGCGCTCCAAGTGGATCAGTCGATCCAGCAGTCAGCAACAGCAAATGCACACGAACAAAGCAAGTTTAGTGAAATGTAAATGACTGCGCCGTATGATCCAGCCAATTCATCATTCCCCTTTCTCCTTTGAACGCCAAAAATAGAAGCGTCCCACCCCCGTCCTCCCCACCCCCCCGTTTTCGGGGGAATAACTGCCTTCCGCGTTGACGATGTTGGTGTTTTTCCATATAGGTAGTCTTTTGTTTGAAATGTTGCGGGTGCCAAAAAAAGCCATGGAAAACGGGACATTAGAGAATTTCCTCGCCGATGCCACCTTATCCAGCACGCTACCGAGCGTCAGCTTCGCGGAAAAGCCATCAGAGTTGTTT
>LYUA01000007.1:2132765-2147180 GCA_002093875.1 Calopteryx splendens
CCCCCACTCTTCCCTACCCCCTTCCCCCCTCGCCCCCGTCAATTAGCCGTGTGGAGACTTGTTTTTGCTCGTCAGTTAGATGATCGCCGCACGCGGATATTTACTTCATAGCTCCACGCTTATCAATGCACTCGTGGACACTCCTGTGTCAACACCGTATCAAGCAATCTTCTCCGCAATGTTTTATTTTAAAGATCAATTTTTTCCTGTCCTCCTAAGAATATTTTTTAATCCTCGCAATTCCTTATTGATTTATTTATTACTCCCATTGCCACTAACATTTTCCGGATGTGTGTGATGCGTTCCGGAAATATTAACGAGGATTCCTTCAGCTTAACAGTATCCATGTTTTTGTCCGTTTTGAGATCTAGGATAGTGGTGTCGACCAACACGTAATTGCTTGAAAATAATACTTAAAGTCATTGCGATTAATACTTCTTCGGGTTCACTCCATAATTAAGGATCTAAGTCGTCAACCTTAATATGTAACGGCTGTAAACTGTTTGGCACATGGTTGCATAACGTTGCGTATTATTTATGTGAACATGTACCCATGCATTGTGGTTGGGCTTGATTTCGTAGTCTTTAATATTCTCAATGAGCCCGATTCTTGGTTTGTTGCCTTTGAGACTAGGTACTATCAGATCAAGTTACAAGTTTGAAAGCTTGACTTTAAAAAAACGTTAGAAGTTTATATACTTGCCCTTGTGGCGAACACAAAATATTCTCCCTGTTAGCAGACTAACATCACTCCCCAAATGTATCTGGCAGTTTTGAGGTAAATTAAGTATAGGCTAGTGATGGATCCAAAGTAGTGCCATGAAATTCCTTATCAATGGAAGAATTATTTCTTCACTTGATTTTTTTCAGTGTCCTATCAGATTACCCAAATATTCACTGTTTGCTTTAGCTGGTTTTGTTGAGGCCAGAACCAGAAAAATAGCGGACGGCATCAGAATGGGTATTATAGCAATAAGCCTAAGTACGCTTCAATCAATTTAAGGAAATTCAGCCAAATTATGAGCCAACGTATATGGGGTAGGTAGGAGACCAAGACAAAATAGGGTATATGTAGGAGACCAAGACAAAATAATTTTAGAGTGAATCTCGCCATCGATCGGTGTCGGGATTCTGTCCTGAGGAATATTGTCCTCATTGTACCAACACGGCATGCATAGCACCCACGCGTCCACCAGGATTTCCTCTTTTCTTATCCGTTGAAGCAAAAGCGTGGGCCTAAACCTAGGAGAAGGGAAAAATTTTCCGGGAAAAGATTGAATCCTTGCTGAATAAGTAACGCCTCTCTTCCGTCGAAGCGCTGGAAATGTCATTGATTCATTAGAGAACGATGATTTCTATGGTCTGATGATTTGACGATTAGAAAATCGGCACGGTTAGCTGGGTTGGCGACGCCCCCGCCTACTAATCTAAAGGTCGTGGGATCAAGTCCCGCTTCGGGCATGGATGTTGGGCCAGCTTCAATGATTTGCCCCTTATGAAGCCTGGTGACAAATCAAGACTGGCTTTAAGAATCACAGGGGTTATTCTGAAAAAAAATCCACGACTCTGTATTTGAAAAAAAAACTCGATGAGTTCGATGATTCGATAGTTTATAGCACACAATGGTATCAATTACGCCGAATTTTCGATGATCAAATGCGTTGGATGACACGATAATTTTGATAACGTGTTAGGCAGGCGGAGGTCACATCAGGTGTTTGAGTCTCGTGTTTGAGTCCACTGATGAAAGGTCGACTTTTTCTGTACTTGCCCACTCTTACACGATTTCGTTATCGACCATGGACAAGTTCAATATTTGGATGGGATAGCCGCCGTCCTAGTCGTCTTCCAAGTCAATTCGATTAACTCGGCATAATTTGAAGAAATTCCATTATTTTGGATGGGACTAGTCATCAGCGTAAAGCGCGAATTTTTACTATTGCTCGAGCATCGTTACCACTCGAACATTGCTGCATAGCAACATAGGTTTTAACTTCGGGGCACGATTTCCCTCCCTAATTCGAGTCGATATTTTTTCCGAATCGATAAAAAATCATCCCCTGGAATTCAAATCCTCTGAGCAAGTATTTAAGGCTTAAAGACCATTCCATTGGTTCGAATTTTCAACGGATCCGAAGACTTAGATGATTTAAGACTTGCCAGGTCTCGATGATTCCCAATATCCGATGACGCAGCTGCGTGGATTTAGCACGCGATAGTTTAGAGTGATTTCGATAGTACGTTGGTTTCGATGTTTCGACTGCATGGTTGATTAGCAGGCATGAAGGCCGCGATGGAAAACGGCCTGAGAGGTCGGAAGGAAAATGTTGACCGTCGACCAGCCCCACCTATACCTTCACGTGTCCTGTTCCTTTCCCGCGTCCGCCCCGCCACTGTCTCATTCTCACCCCAACCCCAGTCATTCTGGTCGTCACTCGATTCCCCGCGGCGACCGCTCCCGATACCACCATCGGAATCGCAGACCATCCTCCTTAATGCACATCAACCGCACCACCAACACCGTCGCTGCACTCCTCCCCTTCTCCCACCAACTACCCTCTCCTCCCATCCCCCTTCTCCTCTGCCGATGGGGAAGGGTAGAAGTGGTACGTTGTGGATTTTGGGGGAGGGGGGGACGAAGGAAAAAAAGTTCGGCATGTCGGTGAGGAGAGGGAAGGAGGAGAAAGGAGGAGTAAGAGAAGGTGGTGGAGGGAAGAAGAGAATTAGGTCGACGAACCTCGACCATAAACATCGCACTCACATTCACTCCGCCCGACGCGAAAAATAAAAACTCTCCTCCTCTACCTCCCCTTAACCTTTTTTCCGCATTCTCTTTTCCATATTTTTTCGTCAAACCGACGGAAAAACGGATCCGAAGAGTGGGGGGGAGAGAGAGGGAGATAGAGAGATGGAGAGAGAGAGGGAGAGAGAAAGGGAGAGAGAGGAATGAACGCCTCATCAAGTAACGCGGGTGGTGGGCGGGGGAGGGAGACGGCATGTATACCCCGAAAAAGAATATTCCTTCAACCTCGTCCCACCCCTCCCCCCCGACATTACCCTCCTACCCGATCCACCGCCCACCCCCATCGCGTGGGTACCTCACCCCTGTCTCTCCCTCTCTCGACTTTTCGCAGTCCCTCCTCTTTACCACCCCACTTAAACCCCTTTCCTCGGCGAGGGAGGGGACTGTTGGGGGGGAGGGGGGCGCTTGCGTGTGAGTGTTCAACCCCCCTCGTCCCCTTTTCTCCGCGGAGCGCCTGGTTACGCCACCACCCACTATACCGGAGGCCCCCCGCTAAGGGGAGAGAGAGGGAAGGGGGTGAGGATGGTGGAAGAGGTGGGTGGCGGCTTGTATGGTCCAGAGCCCGGATGCTGGGCGGGGAAAGACAGGGGAGAGACTCGGAGGGGGGGAGGAGAATAGAGGGGTATTTTCTCTCTCTCTCTCTTCCTCCTCTTCTCTCTCTCTCTCTCTCTCTCCCCCGCGATCGATTTCTCTCTCCCAGTCGGCAACAGCGAGTTCGGGAAAAAGAGCAGGGAAGGAGAGGTCGGGTTTGCCCCCCTCGAAGGTGGGAGGGTGTGGGGAACCGGGTGGTTTCGGTTCGAGGAGAGGGAGTGTGGAGGGGATTCGAGAGGGAAGGGGTGTGGGGGGAAGGGATGTCGACGGTCTGGAAGGCGAAAGGGGCGGGAGGAGGGAGGCTTTGGTGGGGGAGGAGTGAGATGAAGCAACGAGGGGGAGGGTGTTTGTACTCGGGTGTTGGATGTGCCGGCGGGGTCATGGTGGTTCTGTCGGGTGCGAGGGAGTTTTGTTATCGCGGGTATATGTGGAGGAGCCCACTTAGGAGGAGCTTGAGGGGTGCTGACGGAGGCCACGGGTTTGTTTCTACGCGGATTCAAGGCAAATTAAAGTTTTTGGTCCCATTCTTTTGTTATTAAGGCATTCGGCGCTTAGTGGTTGAGGATAACCTCCATTCAAAATTTGAGATCTCACCGACAGTTCATCTGAATGTTGTATTCCTTGTATACACCTAAAGGGGAACATAATAAGTATAGCTGTTTCCAGATCATTCAAGGAAATGGATTGATAATAACATAGCAATACTGATAAAATACTCGATCAGGTGTCGATATTTTTAACCATTATTTGTATATGATTATATAAAATGGTTAAATTCACCCTAAATTGGATTCCAATGTATTTATTCCACTACACTAATTCTAAAAGTCTACTGTATATTCTGCTGCTGGCGGTCCTGTTTAATCCCGCCTTGCTCCAATTTCCTTAATACTTCGCAGTGTTCCTTCTTGTTATAGGTAATTGCAAAAGGTACTTTTTACATGTTTTCTTGTATTTCTTTCCATTATTTCTTATTTAAAAACGGGGGTGTCACTGCACTATTCATTTTAATTATCCACAACCTCGTGGTAAAAATCGAGTTCAATTTAAATGCCTTTTCATGAATGTCGTGTCATAACCCTCACATACCTAGTTCTTTACAAATATTTTGGCTAGATCTAAGAGGTGTGTAATCATTTCGCATTCCTATTCCTCTAATATTGACAAGGCTTTAGACTTGAGACAATTCTGTTTTGAAAAGTGTCCTTCAATTTAAACAAGGACAATTGATTTTGGGTTAATATTAGGGAAATGCTTTCTCTAAAAATTTCTCATTTAATATAATTTAATTTAACTATCCAGTTTACACCATCCAGACAATCAAAAAAACGCATTAATTTCGCTGTAGAGGATCATAACAAGTAAACTTTTCAAACCACGACTGCTATGTGGGACCAAAGACAAAATTTCTTTGAGTGATACTCAGTACGTCTATTGTGGAACTTTTCGACCCATACTTTGCAAAGGAGAAGGTGTTTATTGCCAATTTCGCGCCTCCTTGGTCAATATTTCGCGGAGAAAATGTTCACACTAGGATGCGATAACAATGGAAGCCATTTCACTCTATATCTATCGAACGAAAATGTCCGAAATTTAAGCACAGGTATCAAACCGGACACAGTGGTAGCAGAGAGAAGTCACAGCGTGGAAATCCGGCGGGCTTCGAGCGTCTCTGAAACGGACCGGTAGAGGGCACCTAGGCACGGAATTGTTTTGCCTGGAAGGCCCTTAAACCCACTATTCCCCTCAGGACTTTTGGATAAGCCCCTGGAATAAAAAGGTCTCATCTTCAACTGATTTCAGTTTTCTAGGAATATATTTCAATAATTTTGAAAATGATTAAAAACCACTTCAGTGATCAAGCCGTAGTTTGGTTTGATAGATGAGGACAGAGCTTAGTGTAATAGAGCCAGTTTCCTTCCTTACTGTGTTTCATGAAGATTTAGTACTCGAAAAATGTCACAGAATAGCCAAAGCCGAGGATTCCCAGAGTTCCCCGAAAGTACAACCGGGATAAACGATCAGGAGCCGAATGATCTTGTAATAACCCTCCTTATAGGCAATGATTTAAAAATGGGCTTCTTTTCCCCCTCGTTTTTCTCTTTTATAGAACATATATTAAACCAGGTAGGATGGACTTCCGGCTACCGTAATCGAGCATTCACGTATTAAATCAAAAGCATTTATTTTTAGATGCGACATTTTCATTATGAATGCGCCAAACATACTTATTCCCACGATTCACTCAGGGAGGAGAAAAAAATATTCTCAGGGTGTGACAAAGTGTTACAAGTGTGGTTTAAAGAGACAAATTTATGTCGCAAGGATTTAATTTTAACAATCAATGGGGTATAACCTAATTGCGGCTTGTCAGAGCGCATATCGGTTGGACAAATGGCGAACGCATCAGCAGAACGGCAACAGCCTTCCATTTGGGTAGGTATTTAAGACGTCGCTTCCTTTAACTCAGTGCAAAATGAAAAATGGAGACGTAGCATAAGTTTGAATAATTAAATAATAGGCCTAGGATCGGCAGAGGGTTTTGGTGGAAGGTTTTGGATTCCCTACCAAGTATTTTAACTTATCGTGGGCGGGTAATGGGAAGGGGGGAGGACTCAAGGCACCGCGAACCCCAAAAAGTCGGTCACAGCTCTACAGTCATGAACAAAAAGACACCATGAGGTAGTTACAAAGCGTTTGACTCTTTTTTTAATATTTATGCATTTTTTAACACACTCTACCTGTGATAATGCCAGGTTCTCGACATCCTTGGGAAATTCCTTCGATTTGTCATCAACCTTGCTCCCCTCCCCTTTCCCTGTCCACACGCATTTGTAGATATACAAGGGGATGTCGAGAAAGGAGGTGGAATAATATCTCAAGAATCCCTTGAATTCTTGGACCAGTCGGCTTGGGCTGATAATGTTTACTCCATAAGTGATTAGTAGTCTCAGGGTACTCACATGAGAAGCGGGATGCCATCCCTCGAAATCACTTCGAAAAAGACCATTTCCATGCTTCACGTCCCTTTAGGAAATCTGGTAAAGTATCCTACTTCTAGCGAGAGCCATTCATCCAGGGAGAGCACCTGGGCGGAAACTTTTACCCTGCCCAGGTAGCACCTGACCACGATAAAATTTTTCGCAATTCATCCGAGATGATTAAAATCCACCACGCCCATCGATTCATGAAATATTTAATTTCACCCGCAGAAAAAGCAAGAAAGCGGGAGTTTTCGAAACGCCACCAGCGCAATATTTCAGGATTAAGGATGTTTTCCGGCCGCATTATTCCGGATTAGTGAGGTTCAACCCCCGTTTTGCGTAATAAGATCCAAAAAATATGGGAGATTGCCGGACGGTGGTATGGGTTAAGAGAACGGGCGGAGAGTTATCCATGCCAAAGAAACCCGGAGTGGGAGACAGAAAGGGTGGTTTTTTTCTTCGGTGGGGTTAGCAGGAAGAGAATCGGGAGGGAGGCCCAGAAGGCTTGTTAGGCTTTCGCAGTAAGAAATGGGAATTACGGATATAAGCAAAAAAGTGACTATGTACTTTATATGGAACATTAGGGGCTGCAGTAGATCATTTGATTTCTAGTATCCATTGAACATTGAGGATAGCAGTAGGATGACTATAGAAGCAAATATCACAATACTTTTTCGCTTCGCAGATGTCTTCTGCAGAGTGACACATGGATGAGCAATGTGCCCGGGGAATACGTTAGGGCGGGGAGAAGAAGGGATGGGAAAGGGATAGGTTGATTTGGGTTGACATTCGGTTAATACTTGGGTCAACTAATGTAAATTAAGCAGAGGTGCAGGACATTTTACGATATGTAAGTCAAATATTTTCCCACACATGCCTACATCTTCACAATATCGGGCAAGACTCCGCAAGAGGAATTTTGGTCGCCAGGACAAGGGAGCTATGAATGCACTTGCTAGTGTTTTCCTCTGCTTGTGTTGCAATCGTAGTTCATGCGAGGGTAAAAGGAATTTTTTGTATCTCTCGGTTTTACCGCCGAACATCTATCATCATTTTCCGACTTGCTGATGCAGTTTGTGTGTTGGATTAATTCCCCTATGTGACGAGTAAATCACACGATCGGTACCGTTTTAGTAAGTAAAATCTAGCGGTGCCTTCTATTCTCTTGTGATTCCCATCCCAAGTCACGTATTAATTACGTGACGCACTGGGTTCTCTATTGGCAGTTTTTTTTAGCAAGCTGGGTTGTTTTTCTCTCTTTATTTTTCAATTCTTGAATTAACTTTTTTTTATATGGGATACGTTTTACGCACTGTCCCAGCATATTCCATGTGCAGTTGAACTTACGAGAAATGACCCGTCTCTTCTCCATCAACATGTGTTCCCTCTTCGTACTTAGCAAATGCT
The DNA here is from genome assembly GCA_002093875.1 of Calopteryx splendens. Classification (NCBI taxonomy): domain Eukaryota; kingdom Metazoa; phylum Arthropoda; class Insecta; order Odonata; family Calopterygidae; genus Calopteryx; species Calopteryx splendens. The sequence continues at coordinate 2,140,551 of LYUA01000007.1, forward strand.
TTTTCATGACGGCCCCGCATACGAATTTCCACGGTTCACTGATCAGTTTGAAAAATGCTTTTATGACAGTTCCGCTTAACTCTAGTTTTAACCACATTTCGGTCAAAATCAATGTGAAGACAAGATCTAAGTGGGGGATGATTAAAGGATCGAAGATGGTGCCCAGTCTACGTCTATCTCTTCCCTGCATCATCACTGCAGTTTGGTTGTTTGGGAGGGGGGGGAGGTGAAGGAAGGAAGCTGGAGCCAGGGGTGGGGTTGGCGGAAATGAAAAATGTGCCGAAGCATGGAGATAAGTTCCCTCACGATTGCTGGAGGTATTCTGAGGAGACAAATTTCTAAGAATTTTTACGGCAATTTGTTCAATTTTGAAAAATTAATTCTGCCGCTGTATCCTACCCTCTCACGGAACTCGTTAATAGTTTTGCAGAAACGCGGGCGTGACTCAATTAGCAGCATTAATTAATTATAAAAGATAAGTCATATTTAAACGCACTGACCTCAGTATGTGTTGCTGTGCATTACTTTTCAGAGGTGAGAATGTGGGAAAATATTTTTTGTGAAGCGAAAGTAATTAAAATTCTGGTCTCCGAAAGCGTTGGTGGTGCATGGTGGATGCCAGCTGAAAATTTCAAATCTATTATTTCAGAAATACCTTAATTCGATAATTTTCATTTTCCGTCCCACGAATATTTTTTTATAAATAATCATAATATTTCCCTTGACTATAAATGCTCAATATTTACTTTTGAACTCCTACCAATGAAATCATCACTCTCTTCCTGTCAAATGTCAATTGCACCGGTTGTTCCTCCTTGTTTGGCTATACCTTTAAAATATTTTTGAATTCATTGAAATCAATGTAAATAAATATAACAGAAAGGCCGTCTTTTAAATAATTACACTAAGTAAAATAGTAATAACGATGTAGTGCTCACCTTTCAAACCGTACTGATTTAATTATTTTTTCCATATCTGTAAAAAATGTCTTATTGCCCACGGAATTTTAATCGTCACCATCATCTTTGCTTTTCGTGCTAAGGTATTACTTTATGTGTCATAGACCGTTTCACTGGTTATGAAATAATTTGTTAAAACCGCTCACGTTTTTGTCTTGAAATGACCAATCGGATCCTAAGATTTTCAATTGGGTAAACATATTTTACTGAATATATAAAGTTACACTTTCATCGAATTGGCAAAGATAGGGAGAATATTCTTTCAATTGGTTTGAGAGTATTTTTGCAACGCCAATTAACAATGAGAAAGAAGGAAAGGATTCCGTCGGGTAAAGGATGAGATCGTGAGTTGTGAGAAAAGCTGTTTTTCCCTCCAGGTTAAACCGACGGAGGAGATGAGGCTCGAGATAGATCCACTCTTTGCTATCAGCCACCTATGATTTGGGGTTCCCTCTGGAGATCCGACTGACTGCGTGCAAGTTAAGAATAGGATTCTGCACATTCATCAGTCTCACTCAGTCGAACCCGAGTTATCGCTGCTGGAAAAATCCGCCGGAGCCATGTCAAATAATTTTAGAGACAAAGCTTTGCTCACTCCCACAAAGATCTTAACGGACATCTTTCTCACTATCCTCCATCCTTCATTATTATATGATACTCACCTCCTGTAAAATCACCTTAAACAGTTGGCAAAGCCAAAAAAAATCTTGGCGCTGCTATATTTCGAGAATAAATTTCAGTTGGCGTTAATTTTATCTTCAGCAAATGTCACCTACCCGCAAAGTATTTCAATTGTCTGGTACTCTAACCAGTAGGGCAGTCTTCTTACATTTCACCTCATCAGAAAACCTTAGTACTACCATAGAGTAAAAAGATCCTAGGGTCTTTACTCTATGGTACAACCAAGATATAAAGGTGAATTTTGTTTTTTTTATAATAATTGCGCATACTTTTTGTATGTAAGTATATAGGCTGTATATGAATTATCGCCATACCTTTTGAGGATTGGATAGTGATCGTAATGAAATAAATTGGTTTTATTGCATGGAAATGAAAGAATTTTATACTGGAATAAAAACTAATTCTTCCTTATCATAAATGTCACAAACTCATTAACACTTCAGCTTGATTGAGTCCCACCTAATACTATTTTAAGTCCCTCTAGTGGGGCGAGTCCCACTGGTTGGGAAACACTACTTTATGCTTGGCCTGGACCACGTTAAATAATGTCGAATTAAATCATTTAAATGCAATCAAGTAAGGCTCTGCATGATTCCCGAATTTTCACCCTCGTTGGCTTTAATGAGCAATTGTTTCGCTGGAATTCCAGCTGCCGACTTCAGGTCGAAGGTCTTCCTGAAGACGCCAGCTGGAATGCCAGCGAAACCGTTGACAATTCACGCCAACGAACGCTGTGGAAGCCTGTGAATCATGCAGAACCCATCGAATCCACGCCGCGGATACCTCCGAGCAAACAGCAATAAAATATTTTGGAATTGTAGCATTTGTGTAATATCTCGGTTTTATTATACGTCCACATCAATGGGAGTAGAATCGCAGATCATCCTGTAGGTCGTTTCCGTTTTTAAACGTATTATTCGTGGGACCATCGTTCATTGCGCAGCACATGCAGCATAGTATATATGTCTTCATTTCTGCTGTTTCCATTTTTCCCCACTCGGATTCCGGCTGCATGAATTCCCCCCTCTAGTTTATTTACTTAGTCGACTGAGGTTTTTTCAAGTTGGCAAATGGATTAGTTGGCGTCCTTTACGACGCTCCACATTTATTTCATCGGAATAAACCAAGTGGGCGGCTGCCCGACGGGGGCTCATGAATGGGAAATTCCAAATGAGCCTGCCAAGGAAAATTTTCTTTTTGCCGTCGCGCGGAGTGGTCTGATCGATCATCGACGGTTTCAACGCTGCGTAAACATGTAGTTGTCTTGCGAGTACCTAATAATTTGATTCATCACCGTGTTTTACAGTCTGAATTCGTTTCGTTGAGAAATCCAAGAAATGTGGTCCTCTCGAGCAGGTTCTCGAAATCCAAAGGTGGTGGTGGTGGGGGAAGCGGGTGGGCACCGTGGGTGTTTCTGTGAGGGTGATTTATTTTCTGAAGGGCTCACCGCAGTGTTTAAGTGGTATTTCTAAGACCGTGGCCGCACCTTGGGGATTGTGGTTTTCTGATGCGGAGGGCGGTCACGGTGTCGAGGAGTGGCCGCAGTGGCGTATCCTTTGCCGCGACTGGACCTTGGGACGACGCCCGGCTGTCACGCTCGCGTGGCTCTCCGTGCCGTGCGAGGAGTAGGGAAGAGCGCGCCCTTGTCGAGTGCGTCGTCTCCCTTCCTTCCCGCCTGCTTCGCGCCCCCTCTCCCCGCTCCGTCGCCGACTGTGCCCCCCCCCCTATCTCTCTCTCGAGGTGCGTGACGCCGGTGCTTTCCGTGTAGTCTTTCGCGTGTCTTCGGCATTTACGAGCGATCGTGTTGGGTTTATCTCACTCGCTAAATGCCCTAATCCTTCCATTTCAATTCGCGGAAGTTTGCCGGATTTATCGGCTCCGTGCGATTGAGGAACCGGTCGGACATTCGTCCGTCATGCGTCTTAAGTGTCCTTACCCACGGCTCCAGTGTCCTCTTTTTCTCCCGAATGAGCTCTCTGAAGACGGATGGAATCGAATGCATGCTTACCAAACTTGTTACTGCGCATTGCAAATGAAGACGTTATCTGTCTGTGAAGCGAGAGTCAACCCTTTACGTTTTGCAATCCGATTCTCACTAGTGCTAGGCTCAAAACACCTAAATATATGTAGGTTGACCTAGTTGTTCATATTTTATCGCGAATTCCTGGAAAAATTATCATAATAGCGAGACGTTAATATTTCTTGACAACTGCTGTCACAAGGGTTTCAATAGTATTTATTCTATCGAAGGAGGATGCGGAGAAAAATTTCATTTCAAAATTTGAAATTGTACTGTCACAGCAAAAAACGTTTCTCGCTGAATGTTTAAAAAATTATTATTCTCCTGTTTGGCAATCAGGCCTGGAATTAATTTCAATTTTATTTTTATCAATACAATTGCTTTTATGTATGCACCGTTTTAAGTTTATTTTTGCACTAAATTACATATGCAAAAAAGGCATAAATTATCTTTCTGTCTGTTTACGCCAGGAAACGAAATAGGTTGCAAAACGTGTTGGTCGTGAAGTAGCAGAAATCACGTTCACTTCGATCCGAATATTATGTCAGCATTTTAGATTTCTAAAGCGTCCACCAGCAGGGGTTCATGGCCGCCTTTTATTAGCTACCAAAGCGTGAAGCGACGTGATTTAATGAACGTTTAGCGTAAAGGGTGGATCGAGCCCAGCTATATCGTGTGCTCTCGTCATTTGCACATTCGGAAGTGCATGGCGAGTCATGAAAGTTGTTCTGGAAACCGCTTCGGTAAACCGTGGTTATTAAAATGATTTATTTATTCCACATGATATTGAAGGCTCGATAACCCATAAATTTAATTACTTATCGAATGTGGTTGGTCAATCAACACCCATCCGTGTCTTTTTTAGGTCTACATATTAAAATAATTAACATAGGGGAAAAAATTTATGGTAGGTTAACATTTTAATTCAAAATAAATCTGTATATATTCTCTGTTCAGAAATGTGCATCATTCCAATAGGTCGACTATAGAACGCTTTTTTTATTACTTTCGTGATTATTAAAGTGTACATTAAGTATGACAACAATATGTTTTTAAAACTATCCTTTGAGCTATAATAGGCTTTAATTAACTTTAAAAATGTAATGTTAAAAGTTTGAAAACATTTCAAGGACATGAATTGGAAAGTTGGTGATTAATTATAGTAAGAATCATTATAAGTTCGTTTAATGCATGTCGAAAATCATAGAATACCATAATGGTATATCATCTTTACTGCCCAAGAGGGTCATTGACGTTCGCTGCGAATTTGTCGTGACTCAGGTGCTTCTAATATATTTTCTGCTGAAGTAATTGCATAAAGATGATCTCATTAGCACTGGATATTTGCAAATCCTAATGATGAGGATAACTAATTTTCTCGGAGAGCTTTGAATAGCTTTCACTTAAATCATCATCATATGTAGTATACAGATAAGAGGCGTATAACACGGAACTTTTATAGATCAATAGGTATCGGGTGGAGTGGCTTCCAACAATGTCAAATTTCTTCCGTAAAAGATGTGTTCCTCCAGTTAAAGATAACGAGTTGCGATAATGGACGATAAAGAAGACCTTCTCCTGTAAATATGTCTGTCGCATTACCCAACCCCACTCAAGCCAACTCGTACATTTTTGTAGCAACGAAAGTTAGTTAACTTTATTTGCAATATTTATCGCATAGAATGGTTAAAATTGTATACCTACATCACTATTCGTAACATGCATATCAAAACGTGGGAAAATATTTTATTCAAGTGGAGACAAGAATTTTGCATGCATCAAGCTGAGGTGTTAAATGGGTGTTACTAACTCGAAATCTCAAATACGAACGTAGGCGAACTGAACATGTTTCAACTCACAACGGCTGCCGCTGACGTAATACTGGAGTCAAATCAATGAAACTTGTACAACATATAAATTGCACATTAAGTTAATAATGTAGCATAAAATTTAATTTTTGTACGACAATTTATGTGAATAAAAAAATAGTGACCACTGTTTATTGAACAGCCCTCTTAATAAATTTAAGAACTACCTTTTTCATCGTCCATTTTAATTTTTCCTCCCATGCATATATTTTTAAATGATCATAACGCGTCCCTCTGAGTCTATGCATGCAATAATTAAATGCGATAATGACATGGATCGCATAGTTCCGTGATGGTTAGATAGATGGGTCCACGATGCGAGGTGCGGTTATTGTTTGCAAAACCCTATTGTGTCACACGCACACAACCGTGCGGAATAATAAAAAAATGGAATGTTTAGCCCAACGTGGTCCATTTCCCACGGAAAACCCCTCCGCTCACTTGTGATTACGACTCGGTGACATCGCAAGAGGAGGCGTTTCGGGTGCTGATGATAAATCTTAGGGAGGGGTGCGGATGAGTGGAGCCAGCATCCCCCCCGCGATGTCGCCGACGACTGGGTCACCAACGTTTCGATCGCGACGATCGTGATTGCTTCCCTCACCCTCCGCTTGTCGGTTCAGACGTTCGAAAGACGAGGGCATTCATTCTCCTCCTTCGTGAACCCTCCCTCGGGTTCCCGCGCATTTAAAAAAAAATTAGGGGACGAAGGAATTATTTCCCGTCGAGCCACGAGAGGAAGAGGGTGGGAAGATGACTGGGAGGGAGGTGGCTGAGGGGAAGGGTGATGGAGAGGGGAGAAAGGCTGAGACTTGGTCGGCGGAGACCTTTTTTCGATCGTAAACAAATGGTTTCCTCCCTTCCGCGGGTCTGGCGGGCGGTCTTGAGTGCCGTCGGGCGATGCACTGGAGGGCCGCTTGTGAGTGCGCGAGGCATGGAGGAGAGAGGATAGGGGATGTCTATTGTGGGATGGAGGGGCGAGGGGGGGCGTGAGGGGAGAAGAACGGAGACGTGGGGTAGCCGCGGTCGCTAAAGGGAAATATCACGGGAGTGCGTCAATGTGCGCGTGTTTGCTTGTTGGCAGTGGGGGAGGGAGGGGAGT
>LYUA01000007.1:2184545-2206833 GCA_002093875.1 Calopteryx splendens
CCTCCCCTCCCCCCCCCCAACCTCTCCCCATTCTCTATTCCTCCAAGCTCTCCCTTTCTTAACACCTAGTGCAAGGTATTCCTTCGTGCTCTTCAATGCAGCTTCTCAGGCGTTACACGCAGCACATGCTTGCCAAAGCGTTAATAACGTTTGATTACCATATTTGAATTAATAAGCGCTTAACCCCCATTCGCATGGTCAATCTTTTTAACATATTTCGTTCAAGAAAACTCGTAGAAGAGAGAGTAAATGATGTCACAATCAAGGCCACGTTTAGCTTGCATTGACTTGTACGGTTCAGTTTTGGTTTCCATCCTGGCCAGTGTATAGAAACAGGCTCGAAAATTTCTTAGATGTAACTACGCACGGCGATATGGAGTTGTTAATCAGTGCAATAGCGGAGGTGATTGCTCCTTCCTTAATAGGTATATTTCGGGCGTCGTTGTCCGTCCATATTTTAATACGAATCTACTTCCTCTATTTATCTGTCAGAATACTTCTTCAGTAAATAAAACTGTTATTGGATCTCTATTTTCACGGGTAAAGTGCTAAGAGTGTAAAGTATTTTCCTCAAAGATTCATTGAAAGCCTCGTCATAGTCGAGGCTCCAATCTTAAGCTGGATCGCACGAAGCCTACCCTTGCATTCAAGATGCCCTCGTTCTGTTTTTCATGGCAAAGTTTTACGTGAAAGGGTTTTTGTTTGACGAATTGATGACTGCTCCAACGAACATATGCGTGTAGGGAAACGTGTAGTCTCCCAAGTATTCCAAGGTTACATCTCGGCATTTTTTATAGATCATACAAAATGCTTCCAACGATCTAGGCTCTTCAGTCACTCTATTTATCTGTCTTTCTGTCTGCCTCTTCGTCTTTCCATATGTGAGCAGTAAAGTTCAGGAACTGTAAAGGCTGGGGGATAGCGTTGTTTGGAGGTTGAGCCATCTTGTTGATCCTCAGAAAATGTTTTGATAATTTATAGTTTTTAGAGTGTTCAGAAGTTCTAGCATATTTTAAGGTGAACTCTACGTCATGTTTTGACCAGAAGTCTATACTCTTTCATGGGTTTATCGTTTTACGGCGTGAATCATAGTGAATTTCCTTGAGCTCAAGTGTAAATTACTGTTATCTTACTTATGCATCTAGATTCTCTTAAAAAGACAAATATTCCAGTCATATTTCGTTTTCGCTTCTAATCAACTCTACCCGCTCCCAAAACATTATTTCAGGAGCTCGTAGCCTTTTCATTCTGTGTCGTATCCTAGCCCTTCGCGGAAGATATGGCGACTATTTAAAGGAAATAACTATTGATTAGAGCGACTGCCTCACGGGCAAACGGAGGATTGACCGAGGTATAGGTCATTAGCTCGGAAATTAGTTGAGTGGCGCTCTGAGCACAACCGAGTATTTTATTTCGAATAAACGTTGCAATGCGAATTCACTACCCGCGCGTTCTGCTCACCATCAAGGGAACGTCTCACAAAGTGGGAGCACCAGCCATCAAATTATCCCTTGGTGCTTGCCTGTCGTGAGGTGCAGGGTTCCCCCCCCCCTCTTCCCTCGGGCCGAGAGAGAGAGCCGCGTGCGTGCCAAGGGTATTTCCTCGAACCACGAGCGAGGGATGCCGACGTAAAAGCATTTTAGCCGTGCCTTTCCACGGCTCACGCTTCTCTTTATCCCGTCCTTGAATGTTGCTCTTCAAACACTCTTTTTGCTCCTCCCTTCGTCTTCGAGAAATATCGCAAAGGCTCAGCGCATGGTAGGTTATACAATAAGATCGTTGTCGCGCGCGTTAGCGAAACTCTTCATATTTGTTGATTTGTCTTGGTTGATATCTTCGAAGGATGAGTGTCTCTGTACACAACGTCTGAGCTTAGATATTTTTTTCAAGTTTCGACTCGCGTTTCAAACATGATTTATCAAATAACCCCACAAATAGCAAATCGTCATATGATAGGAATGATAAAATAGTACATTCATGGTAGAAATTCCTTTCCCGATGTCACTTAGAGATTCTAAATGGTCTGGAAGCTAGAAAATGACTCATCATTGGTTCAGTAGTGGGTGCATTTAAAGAGATGTTCTCCCGATTAGAAGCCGCGAACTATCGGCCGAGTGCTCATTTTGCCCTCCTCTACATCATGTACATGGTACCCTCAAGCTACCGCTAGGGTGTATGGCAGGGGGTGTATTCACACCAAACATGCACCGTCAAATTACATATTACTCGAATGTTAGAAACAAAAGGTGAGTTTATAAAATGAAGGTGATAGAAGGACTGTATACCAACAGCTTTACATGCACTATATATCTAAGTTTAAAAGTTACTTCGCGTTGTGCTAGTTCGATTTTCCATGTGAGCTTGGGAAGATGATTATTCTTCCACACATCGCTTTCATATTTTGGCGATTTCAAAAATGTTACCAGTTTGCTCCTTTGTCCTCTACGCCAAAAGATTATCACCCAGTATTGAAACCCGGAACTTGAGCACGTATCTCGCTGGGCGTCGACCGCGCCATTCTTTTGTCGCACTTGGCGAAGTCTCGCACAACGAAATGAGAAATTTGTTTTCGTCGTCACGATTACGGCGAGATTAAAAGAGGCTCGGGTCGCAGGCGCGCATTCTACTTAAATTCCAATTAAGGGCTTTGTGTGGCATCCCTCGCGAAAGGATCATGACTGCATTATATCCTTTTTGATGAATTGCCGAGGGATGCACGAATTCCTTCCGCTTCCTTTGTATGCCATCTTCCAGCCTCTCCCCGGGTGACACCCTCCCCCTCTTCCCTCCCTTCTCCCCCCATTCGTATTGCGTTCTTTGTATCGGTGGTCGGCCGCTACCCGGCGGAATGCGCCCCCGCCCCCAGACTCTAATTTTGAGAAAGTTTTCACGACAATTAAGCGATGGAATGTTTGCGGAGGGCCAAATTATGGTCGGAAACGTAATTTATTTAATTTTTGTGACACGGGCATTCCCAGGGAATTCCCAAGGAGGGCGAGTGGGGGGGGGGAGGGATGGAGGAGCGGGAGGGTCTATTCATTTTATCCCGCGTTTTTGGCCCACACGCTGGAGAACGTCCGCATATGAATCACCTCCTTGGGTCGGCCTGCGACGCGAATTTCTCCTTTTTTTTCAGGAGCGCATGTTCTATTTCAGGACTTGGGGGGGGTCTTCATTTTACACCTTTTTTTAAGCAGAAAGGAATTAGCATTCGCAGTCGTTCACATTGATGCTGGAAATTCCTCCATTTCCCTTTTTCTGCATTTTCCTGGCGTTTGCCCATCACTGTAATTCAAAAGAATAGCAAGAATTGTAGGAAATGGAGGAAACATTAAAATTACTAGCATTTTTGTGCGCTTTAACACAATTGAAATTAAAAATAAAAAGCATTCAATTAACGTCACGGGCGTTAAGGCGCAGAGAGAGCATTCAGTTGATCAAAATGTAAATCGCAGTTAAACTTAAAAAAAATTAAAAAATCAAGTCATACTTTGCCAAGACACAACATTTAAATGAAAAAATTAAAATTAATTAGCCTTGAAAGAAATTAAGTAATAATTATTTTTTTTAGATTTTACAAAAATCTGTTATTAAATATTTCGTTTCTTTTAAAACATTCATATTCTCTTAGTATATAAACATTTTAACAACAGTGAAATAAATAGATCATGCAATATTTATGCATAGATACCATGCACGCAAAAACGTTTTATCAATGTATTCATAATATGCATTCATAAATGTTCAGTTTATGAAACAGCATAAGTTTAGAATATTTTCAAGTACCCTAAAGAATTAATATTAGTACAAGACTAGCTTTATAATTGCATGGCAATTTTAATTTTTGTGATTCAAATAGCGATTAAAAAATTAGATATGAAAAATTTAAATTTCTAATCCCTCCGAGTAGTTACAGCAGAGAGTGCTGGGGTACTCAATTACATCAATGTGATACATTGCAATATTTCTGATATACAGTGGTAAAGATGTGTTTTTAATTAACTATAAATATCAAATCTCAATATCAAATCGTAAATATTTGTAACTCCCTTCATAATTATCCCTCAGACATTTTTAATTTTGAAAAATATTCAGTTCCAATAAATGTGTAGGTATTTGTTGTAACTTGATACGAGGTAACAAAATGTTTTTCTGGATAAATTTAATACATTTAACATTTTTTAAATATGGTTGAAATTAAATAAGAAGTACTTTATTCAGAGCCCATAAGTGTATTGAGTAAGATTCTCGTATGCACTCTATGGGAACTACGATTATCTTGAGGACCGACGCTTCGAAACTTGGAGTTTTCAAACTACCCTTTTCCACCTACGATTGCAACTTTTACGAGAATTCACGAAATTCATTAGTTCACAGTACATAACTATGTAGAGCAATAGTAAGAGAAAATATATTCCGTCAAATCAATGCAATGATTCTCTTTAAGATTTTTTCACAATGGACTCCTCAACGAAAAGTTTGAATTTACAATTAATTTTAAAATATACGCATTTATATAATAATATTCCATATGCAAATTTTCAGGAAATTGCAATAAATCTAGTCTCATGACTTCACACACTTTCTGGAGTCCCATTTCCTTCTGTCCTGTTTTCTCAGTCTAACTCTCTTGGCCTTACTTGAAGACGTATTTGAGGTGAGGTCAGGAGATTAATCACAGACGCGTAGCCAGGAGCAGGAGTGGAGGGGGTGATCGTCCTCTCGAGTCACCAACGGTTGTTCCAAATTTTCGAATACTTTCAGAGCTGGAGAAATTCAAACGACGCTATTCTTTCGACGCTATGCTTTGTCAAATTAAAAAGTATTATTTACCAAAATTCCAGTTTATAGGTAAGGTATATTTTCTCCCACTCCGCTCCCCCCTCCCGCAATCCCATCTGGACTGATACCAGGCGGTGCCTCCGATCTATAGCAAATAACACTGGATTCACTGCATGCAAGGACGTCCCCCCAAGAGCAGTTAAGGTGTGGTTTGTGGGCGTGGTCTTTTGCGTCGCTCCTCTTAGTCTACCCGATGCGGTATTATCTGCCCCTTGGTTACGGTAAACTGCTTGGATTTCATCATTTGACGGCAGTTGAGAGCGGGGGCGGAGGATAGCTGGATTGTACTCACAAAGTGCCTCAGATGATCCTTGTTTCACTGTTACACGCGTGAGCATCCAAAGTATGGATGAGGATTTGTTTGATCACCAGATTCATCTCGTTTTTTCTCTATATCTTTGGTGCGTTCAATTCCTAATTTTCGTTCTTCAGTCAGGTAATATGTTTGCGTTTGAATTTAATATGGCACCACGAGCCTTTCTATTACGTAATTTTTAGGGATAACGTGTCCGTGTGAATTTTAATAGGTTGTCATGATTGCTTTTTTTAATATTCCAGTGGCCAGTGGCAGTGCATTCGTGGCTGGGGATTTAGAGAAAAGTTAACTTACATTTTTGAGTGCATTACTATTAGGTATTTCCAGAGACTTCTACTTGTGGTAAAATGATGAGTCAACTAGGAAGAAAATTTTCAACCTTTTTCCCCTAAAATATACATAATAAATAAAATACCTAAGTATTTCACCGTTTTTGTGACTTTTTCATTTTTTTTTCCTCCAACAGAAATTAAAGCATAGGAGTCTCCTCCCCGTTGGTTTCCTTCCTTCGCTCACTTGACCTTACGATTGACATGACACCACGATAAAAATATCTCGAGTCTCAGAGATTCGTCCCGAATGAATTAATTGATTCCAGTTCACGCATTTTCGTGAATGACTTATCTATGGTTATTCCCGTAAGAATCTCCGGCGACGTGAATTTCTCTCTTTCGTGCCATATGATGTGGCTAATGAGTAACGCTACTGTTCGACAAATATATTATATTTTACTCTTTTCAATCATTTAAATGTCACATAGTTTTGGGTCCAAAAGTTTCAAATACAACTGGGATCACTCTGTTAAAGCTTGTAAAACGAGCGTAGAACTTTTTTTGTACCTGAAATTCCATTTAATAATTATCTCCGTAAGTATAGCTACCTTTCCCTTTATTTTGAATCCATCAATTAAATATTAATGGTAAGAGGTCGAAAAGACAAGCGATATTAGATATTAGACGATAAGCTAAATCAGGAGAGAAATATTAGGTTTGGTGTTTAGCTCTAGTTGACTAAATATACATGTTATATATGCAATGGACTTAATATTGGACTTCTGGCACTTCAGTTATGTATTAAATATTTAACATGGAGTGCATGAGCAATGGATGGTTCCTGAACAAGTAAACTATGTATATTTTTACTGAATAATTATTTCGATACCGGTTTCATGGCATAGAGCATCAGTATCGTCAGATACTTAATTATGTTGCCTATGCCTAGAGTAAATAAGTGACATCAATAGAGTTCCTGATAATGTCGCCTATGCGTCAAGACCGGTTTTGCCGGAATAAATTTTCCGTAAAAATTTAGTTACATAGTTTATTTGTTCAGCAATAATTTGACTATTTGATTCAACGGGGGGTAAAAATCATAACTGTCGTTACCAAAGTGCAATGCACTTTTATTCCCACGTGTTTGCTTAGTTTCACTGCAGCTTGGAATCATAAAATCATAATTGTAAATCAATTAATCCACCTTAGTAGAGCAATTAAAATTAAAGAAAATTATCGAATTCTCGTATGCTCTCGGAAAAAATGCATGCACAAATTATACGTTTCATTCTACCGTATGTGAATTTAAGCCGTAATAATTGCATGGCTGCAGCGCAAGAAGACGAATGATATATATACAAGCGATTAACATTCAGACCATTGCATCTCTATTTTTCCTACGGCCTAATTTCCCTTTTGAAGCTCTAGCTCTGTGGTGATTGAAAGAGCAGCGGAATAAAAGCGGCGCTAGCGTTCTCCGATAAAAGATTTTCGTCGTCATCCGTCGTGCACTCCGCTGATAATTAAAATGTCGGAGACGAATCGCTTTTGCCTCCGATAACGTCCACTTATTAATAATGTCTCGCTTTCATCTTCCTACTACGTGCACGCTCTTTCAATGGAGTGGGGACAGCTCGGCCGCTCTTAACGTTTTTAAGAAGCTCTGAGCGAAATGGCTTCTGGCTTAATCTTATCGGCCAGAAAGTCAAGCCGAAGATGGATGCCGTGCAGATACTCTCTCCCATGAGAGCCGGATAAAAAGGCGATGAAGTCATCGTCGGGATTTGATTCCAAGCATTACTGCCATCGTCGTGGCGAATGGCTTTGCCACTTTCCATCCCCTCCCTACTCCCCCCCTCTTTCTCTCCCGCTCCCAACTCCTCCCTCCTCCTCCTCCCATCTCTCTCTCTCTTCCCCCCTCCCTCTCGCTTTTCTTCTAAAGGAGAAGCGAAGGCCGATGGCTGCTCCGCGTGCTGCGTCTTTAAAAATCATTTTGATCCTCGAATATTGGAGGCGCTCTTCACCCTTGCTCACTCGTGCGTAGTTAACCCGTGATGTACCTGCTTAGGAGCCTTAATAATCTTTGGGGATATTAGTCCAGGGTCTTTTTGTTAGAACTAGATAATAATTAGTGCAGTGAATTGTAAGTAGTTGAAGTGAAAAAGTCAAATAAGTCTAAAATGTTCATTCTCCCGAGCATATCAATACAGTAATAACATAAAAATAATATAGATATAATTGGAACAGCAAATTGAACAGTGCCATGGGGTGCCCCGTCATAGGTTTTCTCCTTTTTGGCGTTAGAAATATCTTTATGGTCACTGGAATTGTTTGTGTGGGTGGCATGGGTCCGACATATACTATAGGTAATGGGAAATCTACTAAAATCTCTTTGGACCGCCGAATAACGTAACAAAATATGTAACAATAAAATAAATAAATACATTTAATGAATAAATAAATCTAACGACCCTGGTAGACTGGGATAATAAACGAAACTTAGTGAAAAACAAGTGGTCATTATTACACCATGTGTTCTTTGATGAAAAAATATTCATTTGTTATAAAAATCGGTGAAATAATTTCTCTCTTATAATACGTAAACTGAAAAAAGAATGTTACGTTGGCATATTTTTGTCTGTCAGGGTGGTTTTTACCGGAATATTATATGCATTTACAAATTAATGGTTTTATCACCAGCGTAGTTTAAAGTGCGAAAGAAAAATAACATCTTAATTTTTTTACTTGCCTTTATAATTAATAAATAGGTTTTGAAAACATTCAGAGGCTGGGAGCATTCCTTGAGGCAAGATGAGAAACTGGGAGGCCTCCATTGGGCGATCGTTGGATTTGAGTGATAAACTTCGATAAATGCGGTAGCTTGATTGGGATAGGTATAGAATTACGATGTGCGCGGGAGTTGGAGTGGGATGAGGTATTACAATCGTAAGTCCCTCCGTGCTTTCAGGCGCAGAAAGTATTCCATGCCCACTCCTATCTCTCTTATCCAAGCCGGTCCATTCACCCTTCCCGAACCCTTGCCGTATTTCAAATCTCGCTCTCCGCTTTTCGACGCCTACCTTTCCCCCCGCGGATAAATATTCCTGCGCAAATATCCTCCGTGGAAATTACTAAACGGCTTGCAAGAGATAAAACGCCTTTTTCCGGATATGGAGACTCCACATTATCTTTTCCCTCAAGCGAACACGTTTCATACGTGATTGTAGGAATTATATTTCTAAGCTTTTCCCTTATTTTACGCCCCTCATAGTTTAACATGCTGTTATAAAATAAGATAATTTGATATGCAGTAGAAAATTCTATTTCAACACAACCAAGTTTATAATGAAAGTTCATGTGCTAAAAGAGCATAGTTTTTTTACTGCCGTGGACAATTTTACTTTTTCTGCACATGAATTAAAATAAGGAAATTTCTTATGCAATGATTCCAATTGAATAACATTACAATTTATTGACAATCGAAATTGATTTCTTAATCGGATAAATTCTTCCGTGAAACATAATTTCATTGCCAAAGTGTCGTAAAAAAGGGTCCTGCTATAATTTAAACAATTTGAGACTTCCTAGAGTCTGATTTTCCTGAATTCGTGTATAAAAATCGAAATTCCTTACTAACATAAAAAGGGAAAAACTCATAGGGAACAAATGACGATTTATTATAATAGTTTAACAGCTATCAAAACTATTGCTATGAGAAGCTATTTACTGTATTACTTAATTAATTTGTACTCATACCATAGAAATAAATGAAGTCAATGGGAAGAAATGACGATCTATCATCGTTTGATTAAATGGACGTTAGAACGGCTACTATAACTACTACAGTGAAAAGATAGTTAGTGTATAATTTATACAAACCTTGAATTTAGTTCATTTTATTTATGTATATTTTTTATGCTAATATTTACTATGATGTCTTAGTAATAATCCTGACGGAATGCAGTAATTATTCTTTTTCTTAGGCCTAATAACTTCCCTCGAGAATTTTTCGTTTTATTTGCGTGTTGAGTGCGTCATTTTTGTCCAAAGAGGTGACAGAAATACACTTGTTCTTCACTAAATGCTTCCACGCTGCGTGGTCTTGACGCCTTTGAAAACGATGACTGCAGAATGGCGCGAACGAGATTCAAAGCCTCCAGTTCGGTTTCCTCTCGTGCTGTGGAAAAAAGACTGCTTTCCCGTTGGCGAGAAAAGTGTCTATTTTAAGGAATTTTGATAATTGAGGGAGGCTCTTTATTTCCGGCCGGGAATATTTTTTGGGCGAGAAGAATCTTTTCTTTTTTTCCTCGGGCCAGCCTCTGTTAGTTTTACTACGTGCCGCGTATATCTCAAGCCCAATTATTCTTGCAGCTGCTAACGCAAAGTGGCAATAAATTTCAATTCCCCAGATATTTCTTCTCTTAACGTTAGGAATGCTTCTGCCGTTATAGGCGTCGCGAAATTCGTTGAGTTTACCACGTGAACAACTCCCAGACGCACTCGACGTCCTGGAATGGAAAATTGTGGAATCGGCGTGTAAATCAGAGGTTACGTGCTTCCTTTCGATTCGAGGAAGGATCCCTGCTTTCTCTCATGCCCCTGCCCATTAGCAAATTCCTGATATTTAGCTCACTAGTCCTAATTATATGCTTCAATAATGTTCCTTTGTTAGATATGAGGCGGTAGATTTGTTTTTCACTCGCTTGAAAATTAATTAATCATTACTTTATTCCAAGAATTTGCACATGATGATATTAATTGTCAAGTGGAGCAATGATATTCTTTATCTCTTCCTCCTATCGGTTGGTCAATGTTATTCCTAGGAATCGTGAATTCATTCATAGACCATAATTGATTTTTTGCCAATAGCCAAATTAGCATAAAATTGAGTAATGTAGAACCGATTGCTTTGAGCATTCAAATATTTCCTAATACTTTATAAATTAATATTTTACAAGATTTTTAAAAATGAACATTGTCCGCATAATTCAAGGAGACGAAGGAAATCTTTTCATTGTCAGGCAAGCTCTCTCTTAGTATTTTCTAGGTGGTTGATTATCTATATAGAAGGCTGGTACTTACACTTGTGTAATACATCACATAGCCATTACGGACCACTTGGAATATTTTTTCCTTAAGTGGATGGGTACCTGTTACTCGTTTACGGAAGGTGGTTGAATAATCTGGAACTGATCACCCTTTTTCATTATTTCTTTTCATTTAATACTCCATTGGTAATAGGAGGAAAAAGTGAGGAAGAAGCTGAATGCTTGAAAATATTTTATTGGAAGACATAATGGTGAGCGTATTATATTCTCCATTTCATTATTGGCAGATTCTCCTAGCGTTTCAAAAGATTCTGTATCACAGATTTGCCAAATCTGGCGCTGAAATTCAAATTCTAAAGTTTTTCCATTTGTACTCTATCCTGATGAGAAACCTGTCGTAGTGCGTGCCTAAAATAACGATGGCTATTAATTTATTATATATTTAACATCCTATCAAACTAAATGGCTGTAGCCGGCTACTCGTATATTATGACTTTTTTTTTAATTAGCAAAGTTAGCGTTGCGATATGGAGACTTCTATTGCCACTCGCGCCATATCGTGCTTGACGCCCTCTTACGGATAAAAACTGTAGTGATGACCTATGCTACATTTAAATATCCTGCAAGCGTCAATGATCTCCAAGATCCAAGGCGGGGGGTGGCAGGAGCCAGTTATCGCCCTGCACCAGTCATCCTATCCCCAATTGAAATCGAGTCGAAAAGTTGTAAAACATCAGTTCCCTTTCAACTACTGCGAGACTTTTTTTGATCTCCAAACCTCCCCCAATTCACACTTCGTCACCATCTGAGTCTTCTCCCATCCCCAATATATTACGTCATACCTGTCTCTCTACACCCCCATGAGTCTCAGTTTTAAAATTGACATCACCATTAAGTACTAAGGACTGAACTGGTTGCTATCGTGTCCGTTCTCCATTTTAGAAAATGAAATTAACTATTCACTTCGGCTACTGTCATGATCACTGTGTTAAATTCGGGTGTTCCTCGCGTGCCTTCCAACACTTTCGTAAGCCTCCAGATCTCACCATCAGCTGGGCTGCCCCCCCCCCTGTAAGGGTTATGTAACCCATTGTGTAGACAGCCCCTTACGCGAAGGGGTCATTTCGTCCCCGTCGTCCGAATGCCCTCGCTTTGATTCGGGAGGAAGGAGTCGTAGTGGAGGAGTTTTAAAAATAATTGGCTCCTTCCCCCTCCGCCAGTGCACCCATTCTCCTCCTGCCCCCACGCCGCAGCTTATCCCTGCCTCCACTCTTCCCTTCCGATCCCATTGCAGGCAGGCACTTTCCCCACTACTATTTAACCCTTTAATTTTCCGCCCCCCACGTCCCCAGGCATTGTCTCATCCCTTCCCCTCCTCGCCATTATTGTCCACCGTTCCCGTCCATCCATCATTCAGACGTCTTCCGGTCCATCCGAAAAATGTCCACAGACCTCTTCTTTCTCCTCCGCGTGTCACCCTTCCGTGGTCCTCCTTCCCCTTCTCTTTCCCCCCTTTCTTTCCCCGGATTCTTTTCCAAATTCTCTCCTTTTTTTCTTTACCTTTCTCTATTCTGCATGCAAAGTTTTTCGCCGCCTGATCCGACACCAGGTGTTTTCAAAGTTTTCGGTCCATGTATTTATTTTCAACCGATCAGAGACAATTCTCCTCTGAAGTCTCATAGAGGCAACCTAAGATTTTCGCAGCCTATCTAGGAATTTCATTTAAAATTGTGGACATCAGCTTTAATCGTTGAATTTTGATCTGATACTCCTTACTGCTGGTCACAACGTGGAAGTTGCCTTGAGGATACTGACAAAGAGGAACATTTTCAGTTACTCAAACATTTCATCCGTTGTCATAATTGATTATCCGGTATTCCATGGCCTTAGAGACTTAGAACTTTAGAAAATCTTATAAGTCCCGTCAAGCTACCGTAGGAGGGTAGGGCTTGAGCGTTAAAAAATAGCTAGGATTAAGTGCATAACAGACGGGCTGTCAGTTATTTACTCAATATTGATTAATTTTTCCATTGTGTCTGTTGTTAATTGTATAAGAAGGTTAAATGTAAGAGAAGGCCATATACCTAGGCCCTAATTTCGCCTAATAAAGTCGTCATTATTATTATTATCTTCCTGTGGCAGCTTCAGTTTTATTCGTAATCATATATCCCGTAACCCTCCCAATAATCAAGGAGTTTTAGTGCGAGCCACATTTTAGCCTTGGATATGCTTTAATGCAGCCACAATGGCGTAACTTCAGACTGGCAAAGATTGGAGATATTCTAGACTAAAATAAGAAATTCGCTCTTTGTTGATTCAACAAGATTTTCTCATGGTGTAAATGTTTTTTTATATTTCTCATGATCTCACCGTTACCGGAATTATAATGAAAATTACCCTTAAAAACTGTATGGAGTATTTGATATTTTTAATTTTATGTTAATTCTTTGAAGTCATAATCTTCAATGATCAGCGATGCCCCCTATAGCTCTGTGAGGCAACTTAATGATGTCAGTTGGAGCTTATCATATGTCCACCTATGAATGGTGCAATCGACTTGAAATACATCTGCCTCATAGCGTACCATATTTTATTTTATTCCGATGAAAGTTCCCGCAGCGGCAATACCGTCTAATAAGAGTTCGGAGGAGCGAAATTATCATAAATAATGAGAATGAAGTAATTTTCCCGCTATTAGTTGCTATCCAGCACTATTACTTCACCCCCATTTCAGTCGATTAGGAAAATTATCGTTTTAACGAAGTGTTTTGTGGTGAGAAGTTGTTACTAACAGATTTTGTCAGCCAACTATAGTCCATGGCGTCTAACAGGTCCCCCGATTGTAAGCATGGTCATTTTAGACAATACCCGAGGACAAGAACCTTAGATATTGTCGTAATAGAGAAATAAATTTCCAATATATACTTGGGTGATTGTAAAATGCATGGAAAAATTGCCCTGTACGAAGAGAATTTAGTACAACGGTAGGCACCTCCAAAGCGGATATTTCTGGGATTGGTAGAAGGGGAAGTTTGTGTATGAAATATTGTGCGAAAGAAAACGATTCAAGTTTATCAGGCTCAACTTAAAACTCAAGAATTTCGTTAGAAATATAAAATACGAGAAAATAAGGACGATGGAAAAATATCCAGACGTAATGAAGAGGGGGACGAGAGCAAAGATCTATCAGGGTGAAAGAGAAAGGTCTTTGGAATTGGAAGCATGGAGAACCGAAGTCACCCATCCTCCGGATTGAAAGGGCCATTTACAAACAGGAGAAATAGCTTGAGAAATGAGTGGGTTAAGAAAAAATATGTATTGGATGCTGTGCCAGTGATTGACGTACAAGAATGAAGTGTGCTTCGCTGGTTCAGTCGTGTTGACGGAATGGATGATAGTCGATCACCAAAGAGATATACGAGAGCAGAGTGAATCGTTTGAGAGGAAGGAACAGGACGAGAAAGAGATGGAGAAACGTTTTTGTAGAACCCCTCAAGGCGAGGAATATTCTGAGCCTCAGGAACAGTAGAGCATGCCCGGAATATGCCATACATGAATGTGACAGGGGCGAAATAAGTGTGCAATGACTGGGCAGATTGGAATATATTAATAAAAGGGAGTAAGTCCTTGAAATAGCTTAAAATGAAGCTTTTTTTTACTCTGCCTATCCGGAAAGGAAATGCATGTGTGTGTGTATGCATCAATGATGCCAAAAATGTCTGAGTTTGGGATTAAATGACTCGTTACTTTATTAATCTGGAACCCTCCACATTTGGTATATTTTAATAGCACTGAAAGAAACTCTCTGTCCCATTCCGACTGAAATAAATAACGATGCTCTTGAAAAGATACCGATCTCACTACTTCGTGTTTCGGTTCCCATTCTCCTTGTCCGGTTTCACGCACTTGGAACTCCGAACCCTGCAAGTTCCCCCACGGCTTTAATAGAGATTCTACCCCCCCGACAGATCCAGATGTTGGGATCCCAGGTGGATATTTTGGATTGCACCGGTGACTCCTAATGGCCAACACGTAGTCATATATGACTCTTTTTTTCTCCCTGATTCGGGATCGCCGCTCCAAAGTTCCGGGAAATTTCATCATGCCGCACGACGCATGGCGATACCGCAGATGAGATAAGCTCGCTCCAATGCGCGGCGGCTCCATTCCTCTAAGTCAGATGGCCCGGGCGATGGAATTCGCACAAGCGGTCTTGACATGGCCTTGGCTCTGAGGGAAGATGGTCCCGCAGCCGGACTTGGGCACGCGGCTCTTTTGAAGTTCGTCCCGATTCAGCCATCCAAAATATTTCGTAGTTATAAAGAAAGAAACTCGGGTCCTCCACCATAAAGCTGGCTTATTGGATGAGAGAGTAGAGCTCGGTTCGTGCGTACCTTCCAAGCCTTTTTCACTGTCGACAAAGTTTCCTTACCAAAACCTGATTCTTGAAATTGAATATCTTAGGTTTTCTAAATACCGTTTTATTGGTGTGATTCAATTTCTCGCAACGCATCCTATAACCACGCAACTTCGATCAAGATGACGAGGGGCGTATGGCAGAGGGTGATAACACATCAGTAATGAACAAGGGGATAGTAAGCCTTTAAAAGGAATGTTTTTTTTCTGTTTTCCTTTCGTCAATGCTGAAAATGCGAGCAGTGCGAGGGAGAAACCAATCCTTGAGTCTCTCTCTCTCTCATTTTTCTACTATCGGCTGTGCATAATAAAAGGCTCATTTCCTATCTGCCACACGCCCTCGTGGCGGATCTCAGAGTATGGCATAAAGGCAGACGTATTGCTTGATTGCTGTTGTAGTACGGTAAATGGAATAATCTGCAAATGTTGAAGGTAGAGTCTCATCATTGATACCGTTTCCGTTAGTCTAATTCAGTGTCAAGTCTTCATGTCTCCAGAGGCTGGCATCCCAGATTTCGTAGTGATTATGAAGCGTTTTTCGTACTTTCATGACAGTATTTAATGGATTGAACTACTTTTGTTTGTTTTTTGTTCAATTATCGAATCAATAAGTGTGTATTTTCCCCAAGTTAGGTCCGATGGGATTGTGACAGCCGAGTATTTTACTATGTCGGAAACGCACGCGTGGACACCTTCCGATTTCCCTCACCGTTCGCCTGTTATTTTATATAGAAGTGTTTACCAAACATATTTATTGCTCAACTGTAGGCCCTACGCAGATATCGCGAATGACGCTTGAAACGCATGAAAGATTTTTCGATCTGTATAGCTCGTTTTTTCTCCGAAAATAACTGTATCGTCAGCCCGAATGCCCTTTCATTTTTTTTAATTTGTGTAATATGGTGAACGTTAAAGTCTCTCCTTACTTTTTTTCTACTGGAAGATCTTCCCCTTTCCTTTCTACGGCTCTCATCTTATTATTTTTAACTCAAAATCGACTGAATGTTGTTTTTCCTTCCATTTAATTTATTTTTTTAATTACCCAAGTTCTCTTTTGGTCTCTCTCCTTCCCTTTCATAGTCCGCTTGAATTTTGAGTTGCACTCCATAACCCCAAATTATTATGATCGCAATATGCACCCGCTTCCTCTCGGCATTGATATTGGAAATCACATAATATGGCCTTTTATAGTTTCAGGGTCGCGTGCGCAACTCTTTGCTTGGCGCATCTACAATGGGATGCGATATCGGCGGCCATATCGTGCGTCATTATATCCGGCTAACGCCAGCGCGAACAACTTGCCATAACGGGATATGTCAACAACGGCACAATTGGGGCAACGTATCGTCCAGGAACCGTAAAGAATGAAATTTTTGAATTTGTTGTTATCCATTTATCATTATTTTGCTTCTGTATTAATTAAAAACCAATCAGCAACAATAATAGTAATAATCATATCCTAAAAACTTACACTTTTATAATAGGTAGATTATGCGCTGGAAGTGGTCAATTATGCCTGGCACACGGCAATGATATTCATGCCCGAAACTGACTTATATGCCCATCCCACAATCAGCAAGCATCCGAACATGAATTAGCGTAAAAAAATGCTTACTCGAAATGTTTATGATTGCTGAATTGGGGATGATACGTTAAATCTTAAACTTTTTGCGTCTTTCGTGAAGATGAGGAAACTGTTGTCGATAAATGTAATTTTTTTCTTTCCACTCTTCTCCCAAACCCCAATAAATTAACCGACCTCCAAAGCACCCACATATGTTCTTAATGTTGCAAAACAACCCAGCATTCGGTCACCCCACCGCCCTAAATCCACTGTCATTCCCAAATGTTTCTACGAATGTGCCAAATGACTGACTAGCTATATACGCTCGAGCTATTTCGAGCTCCATAATTTGTTGTGACGGAAATAGATTTTCGGGATAAATATTTTGTGTAATCACGTGTTGAGAGATTATTAGCAGCATAGTGATCAAAAATGGGATTCCAAACGGCATATGGACATCCCTAAGGCACTCTTTATGAGCAAGGAATCTAAAGCTTTTCGCTCGTATATCAAGTGTTCAAAACGGAGCTGTAGGCCTCAAACCTTAATACCTACCAGCCAATTATGTGTGCCGAAATAGTTTATAATAAACAGGTGGATCCTGGTAGGACATCACGTCGTAGTCGTCAAGTCGTAGACCCTATGCTCAATCTGCGAAACTGATACATTAGCGAATTTGATATTCGCATAAAATAAAATCTTCTGCGAAGGAAGCTCACTTGGTGAATTTACAAGTTGCCTCCTGTGTGCATCTTTATCTAATTCCAAATCACTTTGGATGTCATGTCTTTATTACCAGATAATTATGTATTCTCTACTGATATTTTTTTTTCATATTGGGCCAACGACGTCCTAAGGCTATAGGAAAACACACTGATGAATTTTTCTCATTTTATTATGTCGTTGAAAAATTTCATAGTGCCTTCGCACAGCTTTCTCGTTTCATTATAATATTATCTCCTTTCAAACTGAATTTCGGTACAAATTAATGTTGAAGGTTTAAGGTGGAAGCTTAGTGGAAGGTTAAACAAGAGCGGTCTCATCTTTTCTTCGGTTAACGATAGCCATGAATGTGCTGAAACGCCCATTGAAATACAAAGGTGACATTACAGTGAGTAGAGTTAATGATAGTAATTGGAAATCATTGTTACTTACGCAACTTTTATTGCTACTTTGAAGACATAATGCTCATTTGGTGGAGCAAAATATTTAATTATTCAAACATCTAGTGATAAAGACGTCCAAGAGTTAATTTGTGTGACTCCCCCCCTGCTTATTGTACCTCGTTTTAGTGCTTTGATTGCTCCGTTAAATAAATCATTTTCAATTTTTAAATAAGTACCCTTAGTCTAATATTTAACTCTCTAATAACCCTCATCGCTCTAATCCTCTTTACCACTCTCTTCAACTTAAACTTTTTTAGCGCATGGATTAATTATCCACCATATCTACTTGACTACCCATTTCCACCTACTTCGTTATCAATCATTTCATTTAGTTCATCGAGTTGCGCCTTGTCAGATTCAACATTCCCTCATATTCTTTACTACTCTAAACTACTATGCGGTAGGGAATTATGATCTACAAACCCTCAGCCCACGAATAGTGAAAAAAATCGATACGGCGATGGATATGCTTTTTGGATCGTACGCGTTCGTTCGTTGCACTCAACCACGTTGCTTTGATTGCTCCGAAGTTCGTTCTTCCTTTCTATCTTCCATCCCATTGTCTTCGTTCTCCCCTTTCTCTCCTCCGTGCCTTAAAATCACGTTCGGGAAAAAGCAGACTCATCCCCTGCTTACCCCCTCGGATCCGCCGCCAAGCCCAATCTCCTCCCTCCCCCTCATTACTGGATTTTCATTTCCCTCCCTTTCACTCTCACCCGCGGCTCATTACGCCACTCCGCGCCCTGATTCCATTCCTCCCCCTGCACATTCCGGACACTTTCCCAAAAACCTCCATTCCCTCCCTCCTCCCTCCCCACCCACACCCCCTCCGTACATAATTCGCATGCACACACACACGTGCGCAAACGTACTCCCCGCAAAAACGAAAGTGGGGGAAAAAATGCAGCCGCCGATTTTTTTGGCAGAAACTGAACCGCTTAAATTAGGTCATTGTGGCGATTGAGTTTTTTTTGGGAAAAAAAACACCTTTTTTAATTCGTCATTCGCCGCGGCGCGAGTTGTCAATTTGCGCTTTTTTTCATCTTCCGCGCGGTTATCGCCCCGCCATTTTTTTCCTCGCGAGCGCGAAAACCGCACAGGATTGACATTTTTCAAGGACTTCCCGAGGCATGGCTTTGTAAAACTGAAACTACGTTTTTAAAAATTTCTTCAAAGCGCTTGTGACCGTAAAATTATTTTCTCGTATTTATTTTCAAGGTCCTTTCGAGAAGTGTTTGTTCAAGTTTAATTTTTGCCATGGTGATTCCAACTTCTCGTCCGGTTTTCTCCTATATATAAAGGGTATAAATTAGGTGCTTTCGTTTAATACAAATATTCCTGGCCATTCATAAGCCCGGTGTTAAATGCCCCTTTGCTGAAAATAACAAGCATAAGTGCAAGCATAAATACAAGCATAAATACAAGCAATAAATACAAGCATAAGTTCTTATAATATAAGTGCTACCTCTTCAGTAGCGGCCATATTCGTAGCTAAATTATTAAAGGGAACAATGAATATACGATTTTAATGTAAGAAAAGTTTGATTATCAAATAAAAATATTTAATTTAATTAATTTTGCAATTTTTCAAATCACTGAATCAATATTAAATGAAATTAGAGTACGAATGCTTATGAAAACCTATTCTCCTGGGATTGTATCCTCCTTTGCATGTAAAAAAATATGATAATGGAGAGAGTGTGAGGATTTTTCAACTTTTGAAGTGGACATTTCCTGAAGCATCTTGGTAGGAAAGGAAAATTTTAAAGCTCTCGTTCGTAATCACCATGGAGGTTCTAAATTTTCAGCATTGCTCATAAGCACTGTTACATTGTCCGAAAGGTAAAAAAATTATCCCTGTAAAAATGGCAGACTCGAGAGGAATGAGAGGAATTCAACTGTAATTTGATCCGTTGTCGCTATACGGCCGTGATTCCATCGTTATTTCTCCCTATCGGTTCCTCTCCTTCCCCTTAAGTTACGGCGAAAAGCTTGGATTTATCGCGACTCCATATTTACTACTGCCGATACAAGATTAGCTGTATTTTTTATCGAATAAATTCATCGAAGGCAGGCTTCATTATACTATGGAGTTCGCCAGGCTCACAGACAGGCACATACTGGTCCCATTCGCCACACAGACATATTAAAGAAAGTCGCATTGAATATGCCTGCATTTTACATACTTACCTAAAGTATTAAATTGAATAAACCCATCCTAGATTTGTTCGGTCTTATAAAAGATTGACAATAATTTATAATTTTTTCGATTTTAGTTGCGGAAAAGGTTTTTTTTATTTTAAAATACACTAAATCTCGTATTCATCAAAATCTTAATTCGCTCTTGTTTTAAATTCGGCATGTACCAGAAAGCTCGTTGTTTCCTATACGTTACGGTAGTAAATTACCTATATGATAGGACGACACAATGGCAACAGATTATTTGATGAGGATACTCAGATGGGGCCCGAGCTTGTACGGTTATAGGTGCGTATGTAGAAGCTCAATGCATTTTACCTACTGATATTCTCGTGGCACTCTTCCCTGCCAATACGTTTAAATTTTCTAATCAACATTATTAATCACTAGCTTTCATGTTTTTTTTAGTTTAATGCAGCATTTACCAGTTTTCATAAGTCTGTTTAATTCGAAAAGGGGTTTGCTTCGTTTGCTTGCAGATGGCATTGTGCCTATTTTGTGAGATAGACTGCATCACGAGTTAGCATTTAGGGAATAGAGACTTGAGCGCCGCTCTCGAGTTGTTGACCTCTCGTCTATTAAATTAATTGAGAAATAATATTCCATTAAAATTCTGACTTTTTTGAGCAGTCTGATAGGTTTTTTATTTACCCCCAACTGGTAGCTACTGATAATTGAAAATCACATTGTTGCACTTCGAGTAGTCGAGAGATGTCCTTCATTTTTCCTATTAAGTCATCCTCCGTTCCCTCCGAATATTTTCATTCTTATTTAATACTTGCATACAAGTCTTCTATACATATAAAATATTTGTGAACTTCGAGGGATTCTTACGATTGGTAAAAGTGTTTTGGATATTCGTCGACAACCAAACACCGAAAGTCAAACCGTAGGTCAATTTGATAAGTGATCGTAGAACTCACCTAGAACCAGGACCTAAGACGTGTGAAATTCACACATCACGTACGCAAGGGTAGTTACTCTCTACATTCCTACTGCGCTTTCTGTAGAAAGCACTGGTTCACACCGTTCACGAATGCTACCGAATATTCACCGTTACAGCGTATTTCAATTTCATACCTCAAATGGAAAATCACCGTGGGAAGAGATCTGTTTCATACTGGTGAATTAGAAGGACTTTTACTGCTATCAAGGATTTTAGTACCTTAGGTACCCAATTTGTTACCTCCAAACTTTTTTGGCCAAAAGGGCGTGTCGAAATAACACATTCAGGCATAATGGAATTATAAGCGTGTAAATAGTGCCCTCGTGGCACGTCGTTAAGTTTGTTTGGAGGTTTGGAGGCAGAACCTTGAAAAAACTTCGCGAATCCCTTTTCGTATCTCGACCGCGCCCCTCAATCTCGGTCGCGGGGAAGTTGAGGCGGCACACTTCGTCAGATTCCGTTACTCTTCTCCGCTCGTGTGCGCTCTCCTCTCAAAGAAATCACGATGGAGGTTCCACGTCAATAACCCGCGGATCTCCTTCCTCCTTCCATGGAAACGGAAATGGAAAACTTCCCGACATCCCCCGAGGGAGTTCTCTCTCCTCTCCCCCCTCTTACTTCATTCTCTGGTGCATGAATGCTCGCACTTAAGTGTAGGTACAATAAGTTCACGCTGACATCCCCCCGAACAGCTTTTCAGTTCTTTCCTTTCGGCCTCCTTCCGTGACCTCCCCTCGAGTCTCCTTCCCGCTGAACCCTCGCCTACGCCCCTGCACTGCGGTCTTCCGTCCCGTGTGCCACACCACGCTTCTCTCAGTCCCCGGCCCTGCCGCCGGATTTTTCAAGGGGCGTGGTAGGGGTTGAAAGAAGTCTCCGTCTCCCCAGAATTACTGAGGGCTCAGCAATATTGTTACCCTTCGTGTCGGTGGTGTTGAATTTAATGCATAAGGCCTTAATAGATTGGCTTATCATTAATTTAACATCACTACCATCCCGTAAAGTACCCAAGGGATGGAAGTAAAATTATATTTTGGAATGGAAGACGAAAACTAAATTTCGCTGATTATAGATGAGTTAAGGTACGATTTCCCATAGGAGTCGATTTGGACTTTTACGTGTATAAAACCCACTCCCAGATGAGTGTTCATGATCAACCACGACCGAGTTCGATGCGTAGATGACGTAGTGATTCGGCATCCAAGTAATTTCAATTTTTTCGATTGGATAGGATTGGAAAACACATACCTAAACGGGAAACATTTTTATTATTATCTGCTTAGGGCATTAAATAATTTATTCATTTTTTTATAATGTTTTCATGTAAGATTGAATTTTAATAACGTATCTCTCCCTTCTTTTTAACAATTACATGATCCTGGCCATTAAAAAAACCAATGTCACAGAAAATTCTACGCACATTTGTTGAAGTCTGAACGGTGAAAGGATATAAAACTTAATCTCTTAAATTAATGTAAAAGAAATATTGAAGGATCTCAGGTTTTCCCGGCGAATAGACTGG